>LKNJ01007616.1:0-11954 GCA_002120245.1 Maccullochella peelii | reverse complement strand
AGAAGGGGGGGGGGGGTGCCGCGGCTGCCGGGGTCAGGCCTGTGTGTCCTGGGAAAGTTGGGTTCTCCATTTAAATCTGCACATGTTGCGGCCTTCTGGTGGCTGCGTGAATGCGCACGGTGACAGATGGCCCCGGCCCATAACTATAGAGTCCGAGCACCCCGGTCCCCCGAGAGAGAGAGAGAGAGAGAGAGAGAGAGAGAGAGAGAGAGAGAGAGAGAGAGAGAGGGTGCAAGGGAAGAAGAGGAGAATGTAGCGCTCAGCTGATCCCATCAAAAAGAGAGATGAGAGAAGGAGGAAAGGCAGAGGAGGAGGAGGGTTGATGGTGTGTGTTTGTATCTGTGAGTGTGTGTGTGTGTGTGTGTGTGTGTGTGGGTGCGTGTTATAAGGGGGAAGGGTGGGTCCTTAATCCCAAACTCTAAATTGAGTTAATGTATTTGCCTGGTCTGCAAACTCCAATAGGAGGCCCGGGGTCCCCAAAGATTCTGATTAGGTGTCTAGTTTATCAGATGTTGGAGGAGGAGGGAGACTGTTTGTACATGAGCAGAATAGCAGCTTTGTATGTTACATGTGTGTGTGTGTGTGTGTGTGTCGACAGGGTTTATGGGTTTCTGGGTTTTGTGCCAGCTTCTGGAGCAGGGCTGCCCCTATGTCTCCATTCACAGATCTCTGTTGTTTCTCACTGACTCTTCATTAATCCTGTTAAGCAGCGATGTCAGCGGCTGATTAAAGATTATTTTTAGCAGATTTACGCTGTCGAGGAGCTGCAGAGGCAGTTTGCTGCTGTACATCTATCTTTATGAGGACCAAGTTTAGTTTTGGACCTTGAGACTGAGGACAGTTTTGGGAAGTGAAACCGTTTTTTTACAGTGTTAAGACTTGGTTTTAGGGTACGGTCACCACTACTGTTATTACTCCTACTCCTGCTGCTGCCGCTGTCAATAATATATGACTATTCCGACTATTACTTTTGCTACTGTGGCTACTGCTGCGACCGTCACTACTATAAAATATAGTTCAGTATTGTTTAAACCAGTTTCTTTATTCAGGTTTTTTTTGTATCAGACACACAAAACACAATCATGTGAAAAAGAAATGAGGCATGAATAAATTAGATATAAGAAAAAGTTTATAAAGATATTGAATCATAACCTTTTTTCCTCTCATTTTAGGATAATGTTTAAAACATCTCTTTTCTCCTTGTATTTTCACATGGTCTGCTGTAACATTACTGCACTTTTATTTAATGAACATAAAATTTGTGTTTGGAAGAAAATAGAACCCAGTGATTTCTGTGGAACATTAAATCAGAGACAGATATAACCACAACTACTACACCACTACTGTAGATACCAGTAGGGTAAGTCGGAAGGTCTTTTGGCAGTTTGGATGGACTGACAATTTAATGACACATCGGTAACAACACACATTGGAGCTGCATGGTGTGTGTGTGTGTGTGTGTGTGTGAAAAGGTGTCGTGTTCTTTGCTGGTGCGTATGGTTTCACTCCCACTCGCTGGTGTTTTTGGTGCTGTTCAATGCATGGCAACACATTCTGCCTCCCACACACACACGCACACACACACACACACACTGCTGCTCTCTCACCATGTCGTCGCTCTGCAGCCTCCTGCAGAAGTGAAGACACATGAAGATGCCGGCTGGGTTTTGTGATTTTTGCTTTTTGCTCGTCTTGTCTGTAATGAGAAAATAACACGAGGTTAGTTCGGTACATCAGGCCACTATGAGCCTTTATAATGTAAAATTAATCATAATCTTCAATAATTAAGGTTCCTACCTGAACACGTGAGCTAAAGAAAAACTGCATGTTCTGTAAAAACCTGCAAAAAATGTATATTTTCAATTTTCAATTCTAAATTTTTCAAGTTTTGCTACTACAGGATAGATGTGGTGGATGCCTGAAAGAGTTGCTAACAGTCTAATAATCAGTCAAATAATTAAGGAGATTTTTAGTGTCTCGAGATTCCTGGGTAGGGGGGTCCACTTTACCCCATTTCCTTGTGATAGCTTTTTTTACAAGCTATTAACAATATTTTGAGCAGATACCTGTCCTTTATTCATACATTTTCTCTAGTAAAATTAAAATAACACAGATAGAGCACCATTTAACTCATAGGGATATCATAGCCGAGTATCTTTTGTAAAAGATTGTATACCATTTTCCAAAAACATCAATAACTTGTGTTGAGCGATCCACATCTAGTTCCTCTCTCCTCTTTCGATGTTTTAATCTGTTTGCAGCTGCAGGCTCTCTCTCTGTGTGGAAGCAGGAGGCTCTGCTGTTTATTTGTGATGAGAAGTGATGATTCATGCTGCATCTTCAGTCCCCAACAGCTGACGTGATTCCACCACTAGGGGGCGTCAGTGCGCCACATCGCCTCTACACACGTACTGTATGTTCCTGTGATCAGCCTGGTGGAAGGGAAACATGGGGTTGTTTGATTGGATGGATGTTGTGGGACAGTAGTAGTGAGTCAGACTGCTAAAGATCAATATTTATTTGTGTGTAACACATCATGTATTCACTCGTTTATTTGTATCATTATTCAAATGTATTCAGGGTTTTGTGCCAAGGAGCTCCATCTGGGAAGATTTGTATAATATAATGTATTTTAAAAACACTGTTGGTTGACAGCTGCAGTGTCTGTAATCCCTATTCATGCGTTTTTCTAATATTTAAAAAACACCTATGTATTCATTGTTTGCCCCCTGTTGCTATCAAAGTTTAGAGTTTTATTTCCATCTTTTAATTGGATAAAGAGGGAGACATACTGTATATTTTACT
The DNA here is from genome assembly GCA_002120245.1 of Maccullochella peelii. Lineage (NCBI taxonomy): Eukaryota > Metazoa > Chordata > Actinopteri > Centrarchiformes > Percichthyidae > Maccullochella > Maccullochella peelii. Next base: position 9,149 of record LKNJ01007616.1, on the reverse strand, counting down.
TTATTGGATAAAGGTTTCCAGTAAGCTTATTTCATTTCACTTGTAAAGCTCTGGAGCTTCATATGGTGCTCTGCTCGTTAAGCCTCTTAGGAAGCACGACCACAGCAGATGCAGGGAGAATGCCAATCAGGAGCTCCTGCTGAGCGGAGAAACCCGACGGCGGTGCCACTGCGCGCTTCAAATCTCTGCCACGGTTCGCGTGAAACGCAGCTAAATATCGTTTGGCGCTTTGTGTTTGCAGTTTGCAAACTTCAGCTGAAGCAGAAACAAAACAAGTGAGCTGTCAAGAAGATGGAGCGCGCAGGGAGTCTCCAACGACTCTGAGCCGTCAGACAACCAAAACAAATCCTTCCCTCTCCGAAGACAGAGCCATGCTTCCTCAGGATGTCGGGAAGCAGAAGCCACGCCGTGTGTCGGAACCGGTGTGTGGGGGAGACTGTCCCCCGGTGCCCTCTCGGCGCTTAAAAAACCGGGACTTCCCTCTGAGCGTGAAGCGCCGGCGGTCCGGCTCTGCACCTGAGCGCAAGGTGAACTGCGTCCTGGTTGGAGACGGAGCGGTGGGCAAGACCAGCCTCATCGTCAGCTACACCACCAACGGATACCCGACAGAATATGTTCCAACAGCGTTTGACAACTTTACCGGTAATCTTTCACATCAATGTAGCTGGTTTTGAGCGTTACGCACAAGTTTTACGCACACCCGAAAGCTAAGGTTTAAGGCTTTTGTCGAATTTGGTTTTCTTTTAGTCACTTACATGTTGGGTTTTCTGTTTTAAAGCCTGTAGATTGTGTCCATGTCTGCTTTTGTTTGTTTTCTTTTACCCCATAGAGAGACTGATGAAGTATAGTGCTTTCTTTATCTTCGCAGGGATGGTTGTGGTTGACGGAAAACCAGTGAGACTGCAGCTGTGTGACATGGCTGGACAGGTGAGCTGCACCTTCTCTCTTTCAGAGTTTGATCATAAATACGTAAAATAATATTTAACATACCTGAACATGTGGCAGGTGTATAACAGGTGCATGCGTTATAGGTTTAAATCTAACCACTCAGCTACACTTCTTTTTGCATCTTTTCATTCTCGTCCTGCTTTCTCATGATAGAAATGGGGGCTGGTTGATGGATCAATCAATGTAAGTCATCAGTGATCAATAAGTATTTGTCAAGCTTGCAGTTCTTGTTGTGTTTGTGTTGGTTGCCCCCTGCAGTCTGCTTTTAGTCCTGGACTGAAATCCTTTAAAGTCCCTTTAGTTTAAGTTGCCTCCCAGTGTCCTGTAAGTTTACATCGCCCCCTGCAGGAATAAACCGAGTTTTTGTAATTCTGTCACCCTGTGATCCATCGCCCACTTGTGTTGAAAATGTCTTATCCATCATCCAATCTTTCCTATTAGGAGCTTTCCCTTTACCATCTGAAACAAGGTTTATTGCCTTTTCAAACATAAATTGAAAAAGAACATCCACAACTAGTCTTGTCATTGCGTGATGAAGTCAAGTTAAAGGGTTGATTTATCTAAAATATAGCAACATCTCTTTCCAGAAACAGTGTCCCTGTTACTCTGGATAATCCACAGGCCTCACTGTCAACAGTGTTTATTTTAGGGACTATTTCTTCAGAAGAAAGTAGATTCACCAAAGAAATAGTATCCAGAAATCTCAGAAACAGAGACAAACCTGGGCAAATTAAACCATCTTTGTGGCAGATCCCACTAGAGGTAAGTGGGAATTTTGGGTGAATCAACTTGTTTGTTTTAAAAACGGAAAAGAAAGAAGAAACAGTCTGAAGTTGGCTTCTGGTTGGCGAATTCTTTAGGGAAAGCATGTGTCAGCCGATTCTCTTGTCGAACAGGTACACATTTTAAATTCCCAAATCCTAAACTCAGTCTAAACATTTTTAAACAATCAGTCCAGATCATAATGAGACCTGGTCTATATCAAAAACCTCTGTGGTTAGTCTAGTCTAACCTGGACACCATTAACATGGAGAGGTTAAATACTCTTTTCAGATGTATAAAACCTTTATTTTATGTCCTATTTTTATGTGAAAATACAGACGCAGGTACATTATAACTGTGCAATAAAACTACCTAGATTATTCAAACTGGACTAGGTTGATTCTGAACATCCAAAGCCTATAAACCCTGTTTCACATCTGTTAAATCCTTTATTTTAACTGTTAAAACAGACAAAATGACAAATTAAGTTTTTTTTTCCTCTGACAAGACCACTTAAGGCCAGATAAAATTGAAGTCTAGAACAAAACCTACTGTGATTCAACTAGCCAGTGTTTTGAGTCCTGTTTCAGATGTTTGGATTATTTAGTGTCAGAAAAAAATGGGGAAAAGCCTGAATCTGAAGCCAAATTCAGCCTGATAAAAAAAGATCTTTAGTGATTTCCATCAGATCCACCTTGAAGAAGTACGGATGTCAGTAAGACGAAGGATAAAGCTGATGGTATCCTATATTTTTCCTATTCAACCAAGTCAACATGAAAAGACTAACAAGTAAAGTGTGTGTAACCAAAACCTGATATATACCTTATTCCTCTGTACCTCAGAGCACCATTGATCACTTCAGCATCATGAACACACGTGTAGATTTTGACTCAATCCCACACACACCGTCCTGCTGCCCCAAATACTCACTAGAGCACCAAATGTGGATTAATCTACATCTGAAAATAGTCCCCGACAAATGCACTATTTCCTCCTGTTTCAGTAACATTGATAAAAACTACAGTTTGCAGCTGTTTTAGGAAATTACTGAGCCGTTTGCAATATGAGACTATATATTTGTGAGGTGTTTTTAAAGATTTACATCCAGACCATGTCTTCCAGGAGAGACTGTCTGAAAACAATTGTAATGTCTCCCCCCTCTCTTTGATGGGCAACTCCGTATAACCCGGGCCTGAGAGCCACAGACAGGGTAAGGAGGTCATAAAGTATTGAGAGACACTCAAACACATTATTGGTTTTGGTCTTTTCATGGGATTTATTGACAATAAGAAAGATATAGAATAATGACAGCCTTATCCTGTCAGTAGCCGAGTTTATTCTAACCTGACCTCTCTGTTTCCGCCTTTGCCTCATGAAGGACGAGCTGGAGCGCCTCCGGCCACTGTGCTACAAGAACGCCGATGTCTTCCTGCTCTGCTACAGCGTGGTCCGCCCCTGCTCTTTCCGCAACCTGATTGAAAGGTGGGTTCCTGAGATCCGTCAGCACTGCCCCGGCACGCCCCTGGTCCTCGTTGGCACTCAGCTGGACCTGAGGGAGGACGTCCATGTGCTGATTCACCTGGCACAGAACCAGAAGCAGCCGGTGGGCACCGAGGAGGGCCAGCGGCTCGCCCAGGAGCTCGGGGCGGTGAGCTTTGCCGAATGCTCGGCACTGACCCAGAAGAACCTGAAGGACACTTTTGATTCAGCCATCTTGGCCAGCATCCAGCAGACAGACATTTGTAGCGTCCAGCAGCAGAGGCTGACTCTGAGGAAGAAGACGCCCGATAAGATCAAGAGCCTCTCAGAGACCTGGTGGAGGAAGATCAGCTGTCTGATGGGAGAGCAGAGCTGTGACTTCAAGTGAACAGCCGCATAATTACAAACCTGGGTCTGATCATGTTTGCAAATACTTGGTAGATTTGGTTTGTTTCAGCCTGCTGACAGAAGGTGCCAGATGGGTGGGGATTATCACCACACAGGACAACACAACAAGGTCCAGAAAGAGCTCAGAAATGCAGGTTTGTGACTCACAAGTTGCCACTTCAAATCCCCAGACTGGCAGGGCAAGTGTAGGTGGGGAATTTTACACATGAAGATCAGTTTATTTGTAACGAGGAGTCCTGCACAGCCTGTGAAAACAGTTGTAAAATGTCTGCTGTGGCTCTGGCAGTAGCTTTTGAAAGACTGACAGCTGCTCACTTTATAGCAGAAAGCTTTGGTTACAAACTGGGAGCGTAGAGTTTGAAAGCAGTGGGCATTTACCAGGCAGGGAGGTTCATTGGGAGTTGCATTTTGGGAAGTGTAGTATCCAGGATATCTCAGCCTCTGCTGCTTCGGTATTTACTATTCTATTCTCTATCTCTATCTCACAAGTACCCCAACTAAACAGAAGTATAATATGTTATTACCGGAGTACACCTTTAATACACATTATTACAAAGAAAAAGGTCAACTGATTCATTTAAGAACAAAAAGCCTCTAAGACGAAATCAAGTTGGTGACATATTCAATAAGGCACTGTGCAAACAACTGCTTTTAAAGTACAGAATATGAATGCACTTTCTATGTCGTCAGCCATGCTGCCAATTTATGAAACACCTTGCACAGGAAATTAACTTTGCACTGCTGATTGCCTTAATCAGCTGATATAAAAGAATTTTTCACCCTTTTACATTTTGTACCATGATTCTTTTTGCGACCTCTTCTCCCTAATTTCTTTTTACTTGGCTTTCTTAACCTCTTGTATAACTGCTGGAATATGAAGCAGGGAGATAAGCCGATCTTACGCTACCGTAATAAGGATGTTAGGGTTTCTGTGTTTGCTACCTGACTTGATTCTTTTGGAACTTGTCCTGATGTGGGTAACCCCACCCATCTGAGGCACCTAGGAGATTAAAACAAACCCCACACCCAGGTTTGGTTTAATGCAAGGAGTCTGTCCGAAAGACTGATGGAGCCCTAAACTTTTTAACTCAATGTGTGTTGTTTGTGACTTTACGCCCCAACATTACTAGTACTTTGCTTGACTGTTAGTTTGTAGGTAATTTCTTTCTTTATTACCATCACTGATCATGGGATGTGCTCAGAAGCCTTGATTAAAGTTTATGATAACTATACAAGATACAAGCTCATTTCATTTAACAAAAGGAACATTTCAAGGGAGCTACCGTTTGTAAGAAATATTACATGCAAACACTTGAGCAGCATCCGCCTGCTTCTTCAGTACACTTGTTCCACAGCTTCTGCTCTTGATCATTCACCAGACAAAAACAGGACATGTTGGCAGGTTAATAGGGATCAAGTGCCGTTGATTGTCTCATCAGCTCTCTGATCCTCCTGACCACCTACTGACCCAGCCCAACCAGATTTAGATGAACTTGCATGCATGAAAAAAGGCATAAAAATGACCTCAGATACAATTTTGGAGTCAGGCAGTCAGAGGCAGAGCGTCTCCTGTGTGATTTTCCTGGAAGCAGAATATCACCACTCTGCCCGGTTTTCCTCTCTGATCCAGAGTCAGCCTGGTGGAGGCTCCTCTGGTAGCAGTCTCCTCTAATAGGAGCAGACAGGACCACCTGGACTGGATTAGACCAGCATATGGAGCCTGATTCCCTCCCACAGACGCCTCACACCTTGAAAAGGCAGCAGAGGCAGATTCCTCCACCTTTAGATCTCTAGATTTCATGTGCAACCTGTAAGTAACAAAAAATTATTTATAGCACTTCATGAACTGAGGTTACAAATGGCTTTACACACACAAATGCAAGGGCCACTGACTGCATTGACTTACGTTCATTCCCTGGAGACCCTAACTTTAACCTTAAACCAAGATAAAATGTAATAATTTAAGTTGTTTGGACATGCATTTCTTACCCTAAAAGAGGATGAGTCCCCATTATGTGACTGTATAAACAGATTTTAGTCCCCACATAAGTGATACACGTTCACAAAAAAGTGATCAAACATGACACATCCATGAACATCACTAAACTAGACCATACAATTGGATTCATTAGTGTATTGATTTTGAATCTGTACTTGATGTATAATATACATTTAAAAAGGCTCAGTAATTTCCTAAAACAGCAGAGCACTGTAGTTTTTTAGCAAAAGTTACTCAAACAGGAGTACATAGTGCATTTTTTAGGGACTAATTTCAACAGCGGATTAATCCACATAGTGATCTAGTGCAGCCATTCTCAACCTCAGGCCTGGGCCTCAGAGTGCCATGTAGTGGGCTGCGGAGGCAGTGGTGCTGCCAAATGGTTAGATTATAATTTGAAAATATATTTTTTGGTAATTTACAAAGCTAGTTATTTTTATATCTAAATGTGCTCAATAATTCACATAAATGAAAAATGTCAAATTAAAATGCATAATTTCAATGAGCAGTTAGGTTTGATTATCACCAGCCAATCACGACACATCATCAGGTAGAGACAAACGTGTTTTGCTGCTGTTAGCTAGCTAATGTTGTCTCGGATGCAGTGACACAAAATGGATCGATTTTTGAAAGGAAAAAGTGATGCGGGAGACAACCCTGCGCCAGTAAAAGCTCCAAAGCTCGTGGTGAGGAAATATGAGCCTGAATACATTAAATTTGGATTCAAAATGGCAGGCAGTGCAAAGCACAGTATGTTGAATGTGGTGAAATTCTGTGAAATGAGGTGGTAAAACCACCGAAGCTCCAAAGACACTTTAACACAACGCACCTGGGATGTTATGGTTTTTTTCTCATTTGTTTGGGAAGGTGGTCCTTGGAAATCTTTTAACAATCAGAAGTGGGCCTTAAGTTACAAAAGGTTGAGAACGCCTGATGTATTTTATAGGGCATCTCATACAAAGTACTGTAATATTTAAAGAAAATTTGGGTTGACTTTAAACAGACAGTGTGATAATGACAAAAAATGGCTGTTAAAGTCATTGTGAAGGAAATGACGCATGTTGCAAAGCAAAAACAAGTCACTCAGTAACCTGGATTGAACTAATATGAAATCATGTGACAAAAAGTTACAATTTGAAAGCAGTGTATCATAAAGCAGATGCATGAAACCACCATTACAATCAGATACAAATGAATTCATAAAATGAATTTACTAAGCGTGTGGAGTATATTGATTTAACACTAGAAGAACTAGTCCTCAGCATCATGTCACCTTCCTCAGTTTTATGTCGTTTTCAGCAGCAGCCTGTCCAGAGACATTACAGGAGGAGACAGGTTACGTTTAACAGGTGACCTCACTTAACCTGGCCTAAATTCCCTCACAGAGACACAGACAGCTTGAGAGATTTTACAGGCAGGTGCAGCTACTGCTGCTGATCACCTCAGGACTTTAAGCCACTGAAGGAGTGGTCACATTTTACACAGTGGATCCTTCTGACTGAACAAACTGCAAGAGGCCAAATCATTACCTGCATACATAATCTAAGGTACTGTATGTTTGCACCAATTCAGTTTCAATTCCAATTTTTTTTTTAGATGTAGACCATTAACAGCATGAATTACATTTTTATTTCTGCTCTTTGCTAAAATAAATCCCATTAAGGAAGACTGGGGGAATCAGATGGTGCTCTGAAACCTCGGCCACAGGAAGATTTACATCTAAAGAATAATGCTAATTCAGAACAAGCTCTTCTCATTCTGTGCAAAAATGCATTCCAACTTTTATCTGAAAGTCTGGGTTAGACAAATAAAGTTAGTAGCTACTAAAGTTAGTCTTTTTTCCCCTCTGTCCCTCCACTGAAGTGGGGATTTAGAACTAAAATGACTGTAACTTAGACAAACTAAGTGCATATCTCTGACGGAATGAAGACACTTTTGCACAGAATGAGGACTGGATTTTGTCCCCACATCTTTATCACTGGAAGCATTTTAGGAACGGATCTCTTAATGTCCAGTATGAACAAGCGGAATGATTACAGAAAACACTACTGCATTAAGACAGACTTTTGTCTTGTGAACATTTAACTAGTTTTAGACTGGTTATTATAACTAACATTTTGTACAGAACTTTTGTGGGAGGATGTCTGTTAAAATAATGGATATGATCTCACACACACACCACACTTAAGTGTTTGGAAGTACAGAGACACATGGTCACATTTCTGTTTTCCCAGGCCCTTCAGTGCTATTCTCCACAAGTCCATCAGATGTCCTCCAACTTTCCCTCCTATCCCCATCACCTGACTGTCCCACCCAACTACACACCTACATCTCATTCCCTCATCAGCCTTTCCACACATACCAGCCCAGATCCTTTGTTGGTTCATCCTAGTTGCCATGTGCCTGTATGTTGCTTTCCTGCCTGTCTACCTATCAATACCTGCCTGTAAGCCATCTATTTTTACGATAAATAATTGAACTGCATTAGTCTGCCTGTTCTGCTGCCTGCACTTCCCACAGTGACACAAACTAGCTGACATACTGTCTTCCCTTGAGCTCTGTTAAAAACATCTTATGTACAGATTGATAAACCCCAGTTTAAAGAATTTATATTACCTCAAAAACAGTTTTCAAAGTTAATTCATGCCCCAAAAGTACTACTTTTCATTTCAGATGCTACAACAACAAAAATATGTGATATGTTCTGTTTAATCAGATTGGAATATAAACTCAACGTCAAAGGCTTAAAATGCAACTAAAACAATGTATAAAATATCCATTTACATTTTGAAAAGACAATTTGCTATTATTAAACTTTTCAATGCAAGACGAAGCAAACATGAAATGTAAACACACTGCTTTCCAAGGAGATACATACAGCAATACAGACATGAGCTGTGATGAAAATGCAATAATTCAGAAAACAAGCACATGAATATTGACAATGGATATTGGACTTACAATATAGACAGTTGTGAACATTAAAATAGTAAAATCAATAATTCATTAGGTACACCTAGCTAAGAGGGTTTTCACACCTATAGTTGGTTAGCTCTGGTCCGAATCAGTTGATGAGTTTGTAGACTTGGAGAGTTTTCCCCTTCGTTTAGTTTCTTTTCACTCAGAGAAAAATCCTAAACGCGTCACTGCAAACCACGTGAGAATGTTCACACCGCTTATTAGTCAGATGTGTCTGGGGATGTTACACATGGTAATGGTACCATTGACGCTGGTTTGTAGTCTGCCAGTAAAACCAAAGAAGAAGAAGAAAGTAAATACAGTATTCTGAACTAGTGCATGTTTCTGTGAGAGAAACGTTACTGGTTTGTTCTCCGGCTAACTTTAAATTATTTTTATTTTTTTTTTATTAATTTTTTAAAAATTAATTATTTTTTTCACTTTCCTTTATTGAACAAATTGCACATGTCTGACATTGACAATAAGAGAACTCATAGCGCAGTTCAAACAAATAAGCCAGGGGAGCAACTGCAGAAGGTGAGAAAATTAGAAAAACTAGAAAAATTGCATTTCCTGCAGAAAATGCGTGGGAATG
>LKNJ01007615.1:0-16749 GCA_002120245.1 Maccullochella peelii | reverse complement strand
TATTTTACAGATGTTGTTAGCAGCAGCAAACATAAAAAGGGTCCACAAACACCTAAGACTACCAGGCAGATGTGACAAGATTTGTGATCAAAACCAGCCTGAATAGATCCACTAAACCTGCAGGAAACTTGACAGTTGTTGGGACCAATGTTGTGAACTAATTAAACAGGCTCTGAACCCAAAGAGGAAGCCCAAAACCTCAGAGCAGGTTAGAAAGACCGAACCCTGTTGGGTAAAGCACATTATTTGTGTTGTAGTGTTGTCACTGACCCACATACAGACGGCCGTCAGACTCCTGCCAGCCCAGTCCATCATGTTGAAGAGGAGGAAACATGACACGGGGATGAAGTAAGTTTCTGAAAAGGGAGCAAAACAAACAAGCTGTTGTTAACAACAACACTGCAGATGTCTTTGCTTGAAAGAAAACAAAAATACCCAACCTCTGTGGGCTTGAAAGGCAGAGTTGAAAAGTTTGTAGCTTTGTCCTCCATGGAGGACGGCAGCTGTTGTCAGCTTGCATTCACAACATGTATCTAGAAATGTCTCAAACTTTGTTACTTTTCGTGTGAATCAAAGTTGACAACAGTTTCTGTGCTCAATGAAGGAGAAAGCCACAAATTTTTCAGAGCTACATTACAAGCCTACAGGGAAGAGAGGATTTAATAAAAGACAGATTTTCAGTGGTGTATTCCTTCAAGGAGATACTGTATGTGCTTAAAGGATTAAAACTAATTTCCGTATTTTTACAGGCTGCTCTTATATTCATAAATAAAGCCTTGCCCACGGCATTTTCAATTTAAACTACATAGATCTGCAATTAAACCAATAGTTAAGTCTAATTTAGTGCATCTATCTGAAGGTAAAATAAGCAGTATTGGAAAAAAACAGAAAAGGAAAAAGTCCAGTCAAATACTGTATAATTAAAAGCACATTTGGGCCTCACTGGTTTCATCATGGCCTATTTTTAATAATAAATAGTACAATTATGTGAATAAGTTTAAACAACTTTCGATTGTCTCGCCTCTGCTACTGTAGCAGTGTAGCTTCGTACAGATGTTAGAGATGGCGACTCACCCCAGGAGCCTCCATCTGCTACAGTCGACTTGACCTCGACTGTTACGGCTGGAAATGTTCCGATGGTGACGGTGAAGATGAAGCACACTGACAGAGCCATCACCCAGATCTGATTATAGAGCACAAGATGAACATAATCAATATTATGTAACCAGTTTAAAGACTGTCATACAGGTAGAACGGAGCTGGTTATCTCTAACTAGTGACACATCTACAGTTATTACTGGTCAATCTAACAACATAAAGTAAAGTTTTAAATGGTAAGAAAGTGTCAACTCTTTGATTCATTAATGGCTGGGACTTTTCTGTACAATGCTTTTTTTGGCATTCATTAATTTGTGTTCATAGGTTGCCCTGTGAGAAAGTAATTTCACCTGTTTGAAGATGTTAAACACAGACACGGTGGGTTTGGCCTCGTCCTCCACCAGACTCACCACCGGTTGCTTCTCTGCTGGATTTTCTGAGAAACAAACAAACAGATGTCTATCATGTATGTTGCGCACATGGAGTTTAAACAATCATTCCCACATTTGAGTGGGTGTACGCACAAAATTTCAACTGTTATATAACATAGGGTTCCCGTAACACTCTCACACACTCGTTATTAACACCATATGTAAGACCAAATGTCTGGTTCTTTGATAAAAAGTCTGAGTACATAAAAACATAACAAAAAGAAGTAAAGTACAATTTCCCATGGATTATTTCTATATAAAACTCCAATCACAGAGTTTAAAATCATCTTGTGTGCACCGCTAACTGCAAGCATAACCAAAGATTAACTCTGGATAGAAACCTGATAACATTCAGCAGATAAAAAAATTAATTACTCAGACAAAAGTCTGAAAAAATACAAAACTGATGGCCATAACATATACCTATAGTGTCAGTAAGATATCCAAGTGACTAACTTGTGTTTATGTTGAGGATGGCATTAAAAGATAACTTTGAAATGGGAAATTAAAGTGGGGGTTAAATACGATTATTAAATACTAAAATACAGCTGCTCCCCCCACTTTGTAACTGTAGAGGTGATCTTGATCCTTCAGGGTCTGTGCAGTTTAGTTGGAGTTGGCCATCGTGATAAAAAAGATCCACAGTACCAGGGCTACAATGATTTCACATTCTCTCGTACTGTCACAAATATCAATTAAAGTTACCGCTCCTTCAGTGTCATGCCATTATTGTCATTATTTGTTATCTTATTTCTGTTTTTGAAAACTAATATAAAAAAAGTTATAGCTCCATTATTTTTGGAAGAATTATGCTTTTTGTTGCATGTTATAACCAAGATCTTCTCTAAGGTTTAATGCTGAGGTCGACCTACAACAAAGACACAGTGTCCACAGCTTCAACCTCCTTAATTATTCATTTTTGTAAACTGGAACCTGAATATCTGATCAGGCCTGTGAGCATACACTATGTACCTTTTCTGAGCAAGTCCATCTTGTTCTCCTCATCAGCAGAGGGTCTGGATCCATTACTCTCTATGCAGTACTGGAAAAACTCCTGTTGACAAAGACAAAATCCACAATGAGCCAATTCCACTGATCCAGTAGAGCAAAGATAAAGAATACAGGGAGGACAACACGTTCCTGAGATACTGTAAATTATCACTGGCAGATGTGTTTTCTGTCACTTCACAGAGACTGAAGGGTTTGGACAAAAATAAATAAAAAATAAAATACAGGACTTTATATAGCACCTATCCAAAAGCATTCAGCAATTATCTCAAGCTTACAAAGTGCTTTCCAAAAGCGTACAAAGTTAATAAGAACAAAACAGGAACAAAGTGGTTTTACATAAATACCTCATGATAAAAATTTAACTCTGTCAAACAATGTTTAGTTTACAGAATATGAGGTCTTACCATTCTGGGCAGTGCGAGGTAGGACATTATGGCCAGGAGAATAACAACACAGGCTGTGATGAAGTAACCAAAAGCGCTGTCCTGCAGGGCTGATCCACCTACAGACAAAGACACATACAGCCATTAGTATTTTTTTAAGGCTATCATAAGTATTGATTTAACTCAACAGTTTTTATTGTGAACCACAGCTTTGGGCAAATATCCTCCTTTTCAAATTACACTTCAAATTCCAATTACTGGAACTAATGATTATTTTTATTATCAGTTAATCTGCTAATCATTTTCTCGATTAATCACCTAACCATTTAGTCTATAACATGTCACAAAATAGTAAAAACACAATTTTCTAACACCCATGGTGATCAAAACACCAAATGCTTAAAACCATACTTTGTTTACTATTGAAAATGAAAGAAAAAAAGGTGAATCTACAAAAACAAGGAGCTGGAACCATCAAATGTTTGGTATTTTTCCTTGATAAATTACCAAAATGATGAATTGATTATCAAAACAGTTGTTTAATATTTATTAATAGTTATTTTTCTCGCTCGACTAATCAACTGGTAACAGTTAAACTCTATAAGAGCATCTGAGTCATGTCTTCAAGAGGGAATTCCCACAGCGCACAGACAAATAAATCAATAGGGAAACAATCCCGAGTGCCTAAAGGACTTCCAAGCAACTAATTCTGTTTTCATATATTCGGCCAACATAATTTATTGTTAATCATTAAAGATTTGGTTGACCTTTTACCACAACAAAACTTATCATTGAATAATATTAAACATTTGCGTGTGAACGTATCAGCTACAAAGTTTAACTTTGTCACTATTTATTAGCAGTTAAATTACAAATTGTGCAAGATGTGGGAAGTCATATTTATTTTATAAATGGCATTGTAGTAGACAGAACGTGCAGCATTTTGTTTTGTGCAACAAATCTTTCAACTTGACCTCCTAAAAAGTGAATGTACAGACTGGTAGGTGTGTTGTGAGGTGTTTTTGTTATTTTGTACTACTGCTTTGTGTATGCGAGACATACTGGCCAGTGCGCAGATCATGGAGAAAGCAGCGAAGGTGCCGGCCAGCCCCTGTCCGCTCATGATGGGAGTGGTGTATGAGGCAGGCAGAATCCCTCCCAGCCCGAACAGACTGCCCTGAAGAATTGCCCCGAACGCTGGGGAGGAGCACAGAAAACAAGACGAGGATGTTTAAGAATTAGTTGACTTTAAAAGAGTCACTGTGACACAGAAAAAGAGGCGCATTAAAAAATGAACTGTCACAAATAGGGAGACTACTATTTTCTTTATCTCACTTTGCACAAAGTTGTAGTCAATAATGCTTTTTCATACAAACTTGCATCACACCAATGGATTACAACCATTTAAACAGCAACTTTGGAACTTAATTGGCTGCAGAAATCTTGTAACGTGTCCACTAAGAGGAATGTGCCGACGTCGATATCAAAGCTTCAAGGTCATGACATCCTCCCCTCTAAATCAAACCCAATGGGCTGTTCCTCATGATTTGGGGGGTGAGCGAGCTTATCCCTGCTGCTCCGTGAGTCCTTGTAAATAAACAAACGCAGTGAGATTGCACGCTGTGTTCTGAAGCGCAGTGTGGTATGAGAGAGGGGAGGATTTTTCCCAACACAGTGGATGCAGATGATGTTGTTCAAAGAAGGAGAAGACGTGTGGAAATAATCTTTTGCATGAATTCAACTTGGAAATGAGATAAAGGAAATTCTTAAACTAATTCATTCCAACAGCGTGCAAATAAATCCTACCTTCATTAAGGTTATAATGTTAAGGTGTTGAATGAATGAAGTGAAACAAAAAGGCAAATCAGCTGAATCTTCCCTTGCACACACCCATGGTCTAATGCTTGTGGTGTCTAATAGGCTAGTTCAGTTTACTTGTGTCTTCTGTTTTGTTTCCCTTTTTTTATTTTGTATACAACATTACTTCATTTTGTTCTGTGACTGACTGTTGATTAGTTCGATATATATTTGAGGTTTCTTTTTGAGTAGGCAGAGAGACTTTCCCTGCAGTGGCTACTGACAGATCATGTAATTATTATTAGTTATGTATTTAGAAACTCACAGTTGATGCAGACAATTTTGATCATAGTGAGTGTGAAGAAAGGCAGCGGGGCCATGTCCGTCTTGACGAGCACCGCCGTCAACAGGAACACCACCAGGATGACCGTCAGGCTGCCAGAGATCCGCAGCTTCTGAGGAATCCTGAGACACACAGAGTGAAAAAGAAATGAAATTTAAAACAACTAAATGTGTCTGTTTCTACACAAATAACCCAAACCACCAGTCAAGAACATTAGCCATACCCATTTTAGGATGCTTTAGGAGTTAATTTAAAAAATAAATGGTGGGTAGAAAGATAGGATAGGTGTTTAAATCTGACAAGAGAAAGAAGAGAGGGAGAAAAGGAACAGTGGATTATGATTTATTGTTGAACACAATTAAAAACATTTTCCGATTATGAAGTCAACAGAAAGTGGAAAATAGAGAAAGTCTGGTCAATTCACAACAATCAGTGCTTTGTTAATCAAAAAGAGAAACATTTCATATCTTTTTGAAAGACAAAGACAAGGGAGAAAATGAGTGAGTATTTTGAGGAAACGAAAGACAGCAGGAGAAAAAGAACAGAGACAAAGGTTGGAAGAGACGCAGGAAGAGGTAAAGATGAAGACGGGGGGGGGGGGGGGGNGGGGGTAGAAAACAAATAGCATTCCTGGGTGTGTTTGTGCAGGGGAAGAGTCAGCCGTGGTCAGGGTCCACCCCGGATCCCTCTCAATCCGACTCTAATTAAAGCAAACATACTGGAGGCATACAGACATACATTCACACAACGGGATCATGTTACCTATAGTGGCATGGGGTGACCAAAGGGTACCGATAAGCAGGAGTTTGGACAGAAAGAGCAGGAAAGTAAAAGGTGCAGACTTTGCCTCAAAAGAGTTCATCCTTTGAATGTAATGTCTTTAGTCAAATTTCTCTCTGTAATAAATAAACTAAAATTTCTTCTCCAAAAACTACAGCATATGTGGTGGATTCTGATCACTTTGCCTCTAAAGGACACCAAACCGACTAAAGAGATCTTACTGTGGTAACTTTAGGTTTCAAAACTAATTGCTTCCTGTGGGCGAAAGTGTGAATACTAGACACAAGACTGCAAGTTACATAAATCTACAGGGTCAGTTTTTTTTGTTTTTTCTTTTGCGAGTGTGTCAGTGTGGAGCAGGTTTGATACCTCTGGTGTAGGAAGGAGTTGAGGCAGGTGAAAATAAGCAGAGGCACCATGGCGCAGAGCGTCATCACGTTGTTAAACTTTGACTCCAGCACATTGCGAGTATCCTCGACCTTCGAAGTCTCATTTGCCGTCTGATTGGAGGATGGGTCCTTCAGCCTACTTGTGAAGTACTAAAGAAAAGGATGGAGGAATGCACATTTATTACGATGCTCCTGCAACTCAACAGTAACAGTTGCTGTGAATGATAAATTAATGAATATGGAGTCACAAGTTTGTGTCATATTTGTTTCACAACCTAGAACTTTATTTTTCTGTAACATTTAGGAAAATAAGCCATCTACCGTTTATAGTTGAGCAGCGTTTCTAACATTTTGTTCAGCCCATTTATATCAGTGAGGGTGGACTAAATATTAGAAACACCTCTCAACATAACATGATTCAACGGCACCAGAAATCAAAATCTCCAAAACCATACAGCTGAATCAACACCTCTCACCTGGCAACTGATTGAATGTTAAAAAACAAAGAGGTGGAAGGTCGCTTGGATGAAACATTTTAAGTGCTTTAATGATGCACAAATTTAACACACGTTTAAGTTACAGAACACAGAAATGGCTGACATTATAGTCTACAAATGCAAATGTGATGCATTTCAAGCTAGCCTTAAAGGTTTTTGCATTTATATAGACTGTGGCCATATAGTCGCAGTATAGCCATATTTATGATCCATGTCTTATTTATCAAAGTAGCTTTCCTTTGTCAAAACAAATAAGCACTATAAGCTATTTGAGCTTCAACAAAAATCCCTGCTGAGGGTGGGTCCAAATGAACTCCTCCAGGGATAATGAAACTGAAATTACACATTTTAAGAAGTTAACCCCTTAAAGCTCAAAAAGAATGGCTGGGGATTAGAGAGGCTATACCCCTGCCATGGAAGTCCACCTGGCTGGAGTCAGGGCAGCCATCCTGAGTGAAGCCAGGTGGTTTTGGGAGGAAAGGTAAAAAAAGAATCTAAATCTCAGTTAGGTGACCTTCCCCTAAGTGGAGCCCAACCTTTATAATTAACTAATCACTAACCGCAAGGCCCACCAACAGGGCTCTTCCTTTCACTTCCATCTGTCTGTTGTCCAAAAGATTAACTGCATTTGGCAGCAAATATTGTGACATTCAGACAATTCTGCAATTGTCCTAAAATGTTTCTTACCATTGTTGCAGTCATGAAGAAATTCCACGGCAAGAGGGTTCCCAAGCCCAGGATGAAGAAAATGATCCATACTGCATTGTATCTGGGAAAGAGAAAAAAGGAAGTTCACATGAAAGTACGTCAATGAACTCATTCAACTTAATATCAACAAACAATTGAGAACAACTGTTTCACTGGATCTCATCCAAATCTCATTACTGAAACTAAAACAGAAAGAGTTTGTCTTACTTGTCCCGAGGTGCGTTGATGGCCGTCATGGTTCTCGTTGTCAGAGGCACGTGCTCAGTCAGGGCTTGATGAGGGTGGTGCCAGGTCTGAAACACACAGATAACAAATACATGTTTTAATCGTGGAAAACATTTAGAGAGTGCCAGCACCTACATGTTTATCATCAGCGGCCATATGTCTCTCCTTTCTATATTTAGATATTGAATGAGCCAGTTAATGTGTGGGCCAACACTGCAGTTTAATAATGGGCTGCATAATGCCATTTGAACAGAGAAAAAAATATAATCAACCAAGTCACTTAAAACAGGTTCAATTTAGTCAGCTCCAAATTCAGAGGCAGCACCAGCGGTAGAAAACCCTCAAGCTTTACGACACAGATGCACAAACTACTCAGCTTCCTAATTTTTGTGTCGTGTTGATGTCTAAGTTGTTGCTGAGGGAGACAAACCAGCGAGCCAAAAGAACGAGTGATTGAACACTCAAGCATGCAACATAATTCAAAAAAATCTTGACACTTTCTGGTTGAGTTGCCTAACAGTTGGGAAAACTCACAAGAAGTTTTTCATCAATCAGAAACACATGCATCATCTCCCAAAGCATAGCACTCCTCTTAAATGAAAAACACGACCATGCTGCCATTACTGATCTTTAAAGAAACTTACTTAGTTACAGCAGAGTTCAAGCAGGGACAAAATACTCCTCTTTCCTCTGATCAGAGCCACAACTAAAGCAAGGGCTGACCAAGCTCTGCATGCTTCATTTTATACCATACAGAGGTTTAGTAGGTTGACACCCCACTGTCTGTCTGCTGCCCGTTGGCCCTGCCCCTCTTTGCATTTCAGTATCCATCCCTCCCCCTCTTCCCTTTACCTCAAACTCCCTTCCTACACATTTTTACATTGACATTCCAAGCATGTGCGACGCTCTTTGGCTTCAACTCCTAGATTTCCATCATTTCAAGTAAACAGTAAATAGAGCAAAAGTCAGATCCTTCCTTGACAAGATTGCTATGAAAATTGAACACTCGGAAAAGAAGCAAATGTAAACAGCTAAGAAGATAAAGTTAATGTTCTTGAATCTCTTGTCTTGATATTCCCATCTGTTCCACTCTCCCTATTTTTCAAGCTATATCTACACCCAGGTCTTCTTAATTTCTCCCTCCATTTCACCCCATGTTTCCTACTGCCAACTAATTTCTCACCTCATTTCATCCACTGTTCCTCTTCAGCGCCTCTATCATTATTACTTTTATGTCTGTTGCTTCCCTGGCCTTTATTGTGCAACTCATATTTTCTCATCCTACTTTCTCCAATGCCCTTCTAGTACCTTCCATCACTCCTCTTTCCATTTCACTGTGATCTCCACTCTCAACTTTTATCCAACACTACCATTGCTCTCCCTCCCCTCTTTCCTAGCATCTTTTCGCCTGGATCTGATGGAAGACATGTGCCCAGATAGCTGTGTGACACCTTCTCCAAACAGAATAACTTTTCTTCCAGACACTTCCTTCTTAAAAAAAGACAAGAGCAATTTGGCATCAAATCAAGCTAAACAACACGAGGCGAAGTTTAGGCTCTCTCAGTAAATACAAGGATCATGAGCACTTACATGCAACAGCTCTAAATAAAATGCACTGATTGATCGGCCACCCATCATAATAGGCTGATACAAGTTTTATAGGTACCTTGTGGAGTTTTTTGGACGCGCACAGGTGACACAATAGTGGTGAAAACTTCAATGGTTTCACACTAATCCAGTGATCAACAGATGGAGGTGATGCACCAAAAAACGCAGCAATGCTTCAGCAAAGGCAGGAAAGAAGAAGAAGTAAACATGTATGTAAACAATGCAGGTTTCCAAGTTTTTTTTAAAAAAAAAATTTTTTTAAATCGGCTTAGCAAATGTTTTATGAGGAAGGAAATGGGGACCTTTAAACAAGCTAAAATCAGACATTTCAATGGCCAATCACACTGATATGCGATGGATATTGGCAACAGAAAACCTGATCCATTCATAATTACATTAAGTAAAGACAAGACCTGCATGTATGACTTAATTTATTCACAGTTGAATAAACTGCTGTTGGGAGTGCACTGTCCAGCTTCTTGTTGCTGACAGACATGACACGATGAGTCCCATGTTTGATCTGGCTGGTCATGAGTGTGCTCTCAGTAAGGACAGAGAGTTCTCCATATGAAGGAAGCCACACACACAAACACTATAGCCCATTAAGGATCATGCATCTAAACTATACTGGACTGATTGAGTCCAACTCTGAGAAACAACCGACTATGAGAAAGGTCTGTATGGCATGTGAGATGGGACAAAAGTCTAACAGACATGAGACTGTATGTGTTAAACAACAAGTCCATATGTATTTGCTTACACCACGAGACCAGACATACCACTGTGTGAATAAAAATTAGAACCTGACTGATAATTCAGCAGGGCCAATATATCGGCCGATATTAGCCCGTCACTGATACATCAGTATATATTTCTGCCAAGGCAACAAGACGTTACAATACAAGACTGTTTAAGGTCTTATAGAAACAGTGTCTGCATCACAGAGTTTGTCCACCAGGGAGCACTGACAATAAAAAATAAAAAAAAGTGTGCCGCCCAGTGCATATATTGGTCTGCAACGATTAGTCGATCAAAGGAAAATTAATTGCCAACTAGTTTGATAATAGATTAATTGTTTCAGTCATTTTTCAAGCAGAAATGTCAAACATTTGCTGGTTCCAGCTTCTTAAATGTGAGGAGTAGCTGCTTTTCTTTGTCATTTATGACAGTAATTGAAGAGTCTTCGGGTTTTGGACGGTTGGTTCGGACAAAAGTAGTAATTTGAAGGCGTCACTTTGGGCTCTGAGAAATTGTGATGAGCATTTTTCACAACATTTTATAAACTAATAAATAGATAACTAAAATAATCGTTAGTCATAGTCACAATTCTTTAAAAATAATAATTTCAGGGATCCATATCAAAATGTTTGTTATTTATGTTTAAAAAATAAATATCGGCCGATACAGTGCTATCAGATTTATTTAAATCTCAAATGTCTATATCGGTGTTGGTCTCAAAAATCTCACAAAGATAAAAACCCAAAAGATGGTATCCCAACAGATTCCAAATGAATTTTAGGCATTCATTTGGTAGTTTAATCACCAGAAGAAGAACTTGAACTGAGTAGCTGTCGGTATCCAACTCGCCCTACGTGCCTCCTCCTATAAATTTTTGCCAGCAGTGCACTTCACGCCATCCCAAGCGCTGCATTGGGACACTCTGACCACGTCACGGTCCATCTGATTCCTACATACAGGCAGAAATTAAAGCTCTATAAACCTGTGAGGATATCAAAGCAGTGGACCAGTGACGCTAAAGAAGATCTTCGTGCATACTTGGACTGTGCTGACTGGGATGTTTTCAGGACTGCTGCCAACAGTCTGGATGAGTTCACAGAGGCTGCGACGTCATATATCAGCTTCTGTGAGGACTGCTGTGTACCATCGCGCACTAGGGTGAGTTATAACAACGACAAACCCTGGTTCACAGCTAAACTCAGACAGCTAAGGTTGGAGAAGGAAGAAGCATTCAGGAGTAGGGACAGGGCCAGATTTAAAGAGTCAAAGTACAGGTTTAGCAAGGCGGTGAGAGAAGCTAAACAACTGTACTCTGAGAAACTACGACACCAGTTCTCAGCCAACGACTCTGCTTCTGTCTGGAGGGGGCTCAGGCAGATTACCAACTACAAACCTAAAGCCCCCCACTCCATTAACGACTTGCGCCTGGCCAATGACCTGAATGAGTTTTACTGTCGCTTTGAAGGTCAATGGGACAGTCCTGATACCATCCCACATGACTCTTTTCACCAGCTGCATCCCACCATCTCCACCTCCCCCACCACAACAGGGGCCTGGGCCTCTCCACAACTGCCCTCTTTAGAGGCCCGCTCCTCCCCCACCACAGTGACGACTCTCTCCATCTTGGAGAGAGATGTTTAAGACTGTTCAAGAGGCAGAACCCCCGCAAAGTAGCCGGACCAGACTCTGTCTCTCCCTCCACCCTGAAGCACTGTGCTGATAAGCTGTCTCCGGTGTTCACAGACATCTTCAACACCTCACTGGAGACATGACGTGTGCCAGCCTGCTTCAAAACTTCCACCATTATCCCCGTCCCCAAAAAGCCAAGGACCACAGGACTTAATGACTACAGACCCGTTGCCCTGAACCTCTGTGGTAATGAAGTAATTTGAGCGCCTTGTACTGTCCCACCTGAAGGACTTCACTGACCCCCTGCTGGACCCACTGCAGTTCGCCTACAGAGCCAACAGGTCTGTGGACGATGCAGTAAACATGGCCCTCCACTTCATCCTCCAGCACCTAGATTCCTCAGGAACCTATGCCAGGATCCTGTTTGTGGATTTTAGCTCCGCCTTCAACACCATCATCGCGGCTCTGCTGCAGGACAAGCTCTCTCAGCTGAATGTGCCTGACTCCACCTGCAGGTGGATCACAGACTTCCTGACAGACATGTGAAGCTGGGGAAGCATGTTTCTGACTCCTGGTACATCAGCATCGGTTCCCCTCAAGGCTGCATCCTTTCACCCCTACTCTTCTCCCTGTACACCAAGAGCTGCACCTCCAGGCATCAATCTGTCAAGCTCCTGAAGTTCGCGGACAACACCACCCTCACTGGGCTCATCTCTGGTGGGGATGAGTCTGCCTACAGGTGGGAGACTGACCATCTGGTGACTTGGTGCAGTCAGAACAACCTGACAAGACAGTGGAGTTGGTAGTGGACTTCAGGAAGAACGCAACCCCACCCACCCCCATTACCCTGAGTGACTCTCCAGTCAGCACTGTGGAGTCCTTCCGCTTCCTGGGCACCATCATCAGCCAGCACCTCAAGTGAACCTCAAGAAAGCCCAACAGAAGATGTTCTTCCTGTGGCAGTTGAAGAAATTCAACTGGCCAAAGACAATGATGGTGCACTTCTGCACCACTATCATTGAGTCCATCCTCACCTCCTCCATCACCATCTGGTACGCTGCTGCCACTGCCAAGGACAAGGGCAGNAAAGGGCACTACATGTTATATTAACGTAAGCCCCGAGGAACACTGCATACTGTGAGCTTTTGCACATCCTCAGCAAATATTTAGCATATCCTGCACTAATTTGTATAGCTCTCCATATTCATATTATTGTACAGTGTGTTTTGTTTCAAATTTTATCTTATTTCACTTATTTTATATTTCTTCACATTGTTTATAGTGAAATTCTCTATTTGACATTTGTATACTTGCTTTTTCTTTATTATGCACCAATTCACCAAAGCAAATTCATTGTATGTGAAAACCTACTGGCAATAAATCTGATTCTGATTCTGATTCTGATGAAGACTTAAGAGAGGAAACATGAAACTAAATGAAATACGAGGCCAGGAAATGATCAAAATACCAAACATCAGTAAAGCAGCGCAGTAATCGTAGCACACACTGCTGCAGATCAAATGAAGCTCTTGGCGTTCTAATTACATCTGATTATTTTCCAGATAATTATGTGGAGGATGACCCGGTGCCGTGTGCGTTTGCCGGTCACGGCCGTCAGTGCGTCGTTAATGGCACAGAGTGTCGGGGGAGGTGGGATGGCCCCAACGGAGGAATCACCAACTTCGACAACTTCTTCTTCGCCATGTTGACCGTGTTCCAGTGCATCACTATGGAGGGATGGACCGACGTCCTCTACTGGGTAAATACTCTTTATTCATCTTAAATATCTTCTCAGTGTCCTGTCTCACTTTCTGTACTTGCATGTAATCAAGACGAGTAATGTTTCCCCGTGTGTGCAGATGAATGATGCCATAGGGTTCGAGCTGCCCTGGGTTTATTTTGTCAGTCTGGTGATTTTCGGATCGTTCTTCGTTCTCAACCTGGTTCTGGGAGTCCTCAGCGGGTTCGTTGTCTCACAACGTTAAAAACTCACTTTCCAAAAAGAAAACACTTAAACATGCAATTTGCACAGAAATGTTGTAGCTCCACAGGTCTGTAGAGACTTGTGTTTGTATGAGGTTTAAATGCTGTTTGAACGTTGCAGAGAGTTCAGTAAGGAGAGGGAGAAGGCGAAAGCTCGGGGAGATTTCCAGAAGCTGAGGGAGAAGCAGCAGATGGAGGAGGATCTGTGTGGATACATGGACTGGATCACTCAGGCTGAGGACATGGACGAACTGGACGAGGACGGAAACCCACGTAAGACAGAGACACAGTGTGTGTGCGTGTTACTGGTCTGACTGGTGTACATGGTGTTGCACGTTGAGTGTTTTGATATTTTCCTCAGGTTTGCTCCTTCAGCTCTGCAGAGCAACAGGACACACATTCATTTATTCACAGTTAATTAAAACATAGTCAGTGACAACAAGTTAATGGACGTCAATTAATGAAGCCGATTAACACGAAGTAGTCAGTGAGGCAGAACCCCGTCAGAAGAGCTGCAGATTAGCTGTAAAATCAATAACCAGTGGTGGAACGTAAGTAAGTGCATTCACTCAAGCGCTGTACTTAAGTACAATGTTCAGGTAGTTGTTTGTACTTGTACTTTATTTGAGTATTTCCATTTCATGCTGCTTTATGCTTCTACTCCACAACATCTCAGAGGGAAATATTACTGCACTACATTTATTTGTGAGCTTTCGTTACTAGTTACTTTTCAGATAAAGATTTTATATAAAAACACATATATACAGCACTGTAAATAAAGCAGTTAAAACTAGCAAAACAGTAAAATGCTGCTCTAACATTGACGTATCAGTATTAGTCGTATCGGTGTACTTTTGTAAGTATACTTAGATCTTTGTACTAGTATTTTACTTAAGTAAAGAATACTTCTTCTACCACTGTTACTCAGTAAACATCGTGGTTTTGGTTTTTCTCTTCAGTGAATGAAACGTAACGTGTCGCTGCTGAGTTGTTAGCATGTTAGCAGTTTTTCGTCCTCTCTCTCAGGTCTGTCTCTGGGCGATCTGTCCGATAAGAAGAGAGGGAAGTTCGGATGGTTCAGTCACTCCAATGAAACACACGGTGAAACTTGTTCTTTATTATCATATATATTATTATATTATCACTTATATAAGACACCCCCACACACACACACAAAGTAAGTGCTGCAGGAGTGTGTGTGTTCACTTCAGTCTAAATGTAGAAAGACTTCACTCTGTCCTTGTAAAATATCTGGGTCTCTCAGATTTATCTGACCCTGTTTCTCATCAGGAGGTTTTACTCTGTCACAGATTCAAGATCAGGAAACATCTACAGAGCAGAGTCAGATAATCAGTCAGTACTAGAACACAGAGGATCAGAGGGGAAGTTTTTGAGGCAAAAATGAAAAAGAAAATGTTTAAAGCGTGTAAAGCTGTTGTATTGATAATGTATTAATAACGTGTCGTTTCATTAGTGATGACCGTGATGTTTGACTGAAGTTCACTTCTAGCGTCTTTGTAGGAGAAATTCTGACGACAGATTCAGTGATTTATTCCCCAAAAACCATGTAGAAGAGGACATGATGTTTTTCAGCCCTGAGTCGTGTCTGCAGAGCTTCCTGTCAGGCTGAATCAGTGATCCGACAGTAACAGCATAACATAGCTGAGTACTGATGTCACCTGTAGATACAGTGATGAGCTGCAGTCAAGTACACCTGTCTCTCTCTCTGTTCCTGTCTGTCAGCGAGTCTTCCTGCCAGTGAAACAGCGTCTGAAAACACTGTGAACATTGACGAGGAACACACCAACTGCTGCCAGGCCTGCTGGTAACACACACACACACACACACACACACACACACACGGTGACTTAGGTCACTTCTGAGGACATTACAGAGACCAAAGGCCACTTCAGACCAAAGATTCGCGATGAGATGAGCTGAAACTTGCAAAGCGCCGCTCTGCAGCGTTCTGAAACCGGCCAGTTTACACCAAAGTGACTGGACGAGACGCCGTATCGTTTACATAGCAACGACTCTTTGTACTTCCGGTTTAACTGCCGGCTTTTCAGGCGTTTTTTGTAGCTGGATATAATTTGTAGGGTCTTAAAGTATGAATGAGGATAGTGACAGTGAGTTACTGCTGCATTTCTAGTGTTGATGAAACGGCGAAAACATTTAAAAAAACGAGTGGGTTGAGATGACCAGCTGACTTCGCTACGAGCTGATTGGCTGTTGAAACAGGTGACGTGCCTCACGTTCTAAAACCAGCCGCTGGCGATTTGACAAGCTGAGTCGCAGCCGGCGCCATCAGCCGCTGCAACTTTTCCTGAAACACTCTAAAACGGTTTCGTCTAGTCACGGACTTCTGGTCTGAACCGAGCCATGACCACATCCAGTGCAGAGACCCGACAGGTAGCAGTCAGACTGTCAGTAACGTTCCTGCTCTCCAGAGGATGAACCCTTTAGATTTGAATCTTTCCTGTGGTGCCCCCCTCAGGATACTTTCCCTCCTCCACCTGTGTGGTTTTTGAACTAACCGTCTCATTTCAGCTCACGGATGATGAAGATCAGCTGCTGGTGAGTTCACTGACTCTCAGACATTTTGGCGCCTCACACACACTTCGCTGTGAAGGCTGACTCGTCTTCCTCTCTCTCAGTCGGACGCTGCGTCGGTGGAATCGAGTCTGTCGCAGGAACTGCCGCACTGCCGTCAAATCAGTGACGTTCTATTGGCTGGTTCTGCTGCTCGTCTTCCTCAACACCTCCCTCAGCGCCTCCGAGCACTACAACCAACCTGATTGGCTGACACAAGTCCAAGGTAACAACACACACACGAGATCATCAGTGTTGAAAATGTCGTCAGATCCTCTTTAATTTTCTAGACACACACAGAGGAGGAAGAAGTACTCATTTACTGCAGTAAAAGTACTAATACCACAGTGTAGAAATACTCTGTTACAAGTATATTTTAGTAAAAGTACAACAGTATTAGCATCAAACTTTGCTTAAAGTACCAAAAGTAAAAGTACTCATTATGCAGAATCATATACAGATATTATGGGATTATAATGATCAGCTCCACCTGCACCAACACCATGATGGTGTGTGTATATATATATATATATATAT
>LKNJ01007614.1:0-16798 GCA_002120245.1 Maccullochella peelii | reverse complement strand
GGTGGAGGAGCAGTGATGTTGGCTTGGTGCTGGCAAGTAGAGGAGCAGTGATGTTGGCTTGGTGCAGGCAGGTGGAGGAGCAGTGATGTTGGCTAAGTGCTGGTAGGTGGAGGAGCAGTGATGTTGGCTGGGTGCTGGCAGGTGGAGGAGCAGTGATGTTGGCTTGGTGCTGAATGTTGGCTGGGTGCTGGCAGGTGGAGGAGCAGTGATGTTGACTGGGTGCTGGCAGGTGGAGGAGCAGTGATGTTGACTGGGTGCTGGCAGGTGGGGGAGCAGTGATGTTGGCTTGGTGCTGGATGTTGGCTGGGTGCTTGCAGCCAACATAAGCACACAAGCATGTGTTGCTACTCCTGTGTGACCTGGTAAAGTCACATCACCATACAGTTTGCCTGTAAGCATGTGCAACTCCACGCAATAGCATTTCGAGTGCTTGATGTAGTAAAACGTGGCCTCTCTATGGCCACTGCGGGGCTCCATGCAAATCAATACTATATCTTCAACATGTTCATAAATCGAAAAATCTGTAAATCAGCCGATCTTTTTTTTTTTTTAGGTACAACTAGCCAGTACGAATACTTAAATATTCCTTATTTAAATCATTATGTCCTAAAAGTTGTAAAATGCATAAATAGCCAAATCCAGAGTTATAGAGTCACTGCCATTCATGTGAGTGAGCCTGAGACAGAGCGGCTGAGGTGGGGTTAAAGGAAGGGCTAGTGTGCTTGCTCTATGGGCTGTACAACGCGGAAACTATGCGGAAGATCTGGGTAATTTTATACCCAGGAAGTCTAACTTTTTTGGCCTCATGCGCCACTGAACAATTTTCATAGGAATAAACGAGGCCCCGCCTCCAACACTGTTTCCAGTTCTCTTTATACATTCCATGGTGGTGACAAACAGCAGCAGTCAAGTCCAGTCTTTAATGAATATACAGGAAGTCACAGAAATATTTACATCCTGTTAGATCCACCTGTAGTTTGCAGACTTTAAATTGATAGTTATGGCTGAAATAAACTTTATTATTATTATTATCAGTGACACAAGATGTGCTTGTTAACAGATTAAACCTACAGCATATTGCCTACAATCTAGCGTTAAATATTACAATTGCACAGAAAATTAGGATTTCCCACAAAACGTGGTGTTTGTGGTCAAAACTAACAACCAATCAGCTCTTTGATCAGGTGACAGCTAGGCGTTTCCCATCATTTCCTGGGTCTTGCAGTCGTTGCCGGGCAGCTACGGCGCCTGGCTCTAAAAACTGCTGCCATGTGTGCATGACGTCAGAGCAAGTCGGGATCAAGTCCGAACTGGCATGCATTGTGCGGTGATGGCCAGTGATAGATTCTGCACAGGCCTGGCTCATCTCTAACGAGTCTACTTTTAAAAAAAACTTTATTTACACAATAGAACTTATAACAGGCAACAACAGTAACAAGACAATGCTCAAGATAGGCTAGTCACAGAACATAACACAAAAATAAATACATAAAGAAAAAAATAAAGGCTCTAGTTTTCACAGCTTTAGAATTTGTGCAGATTTTAGTGTGTCCAGGCAAGATTTTAAGTAGGATATGAAGACAGTAAGATTGGGTTTCTGTTTTGCAGATTTGCTGGTGTGTATATGGAATTTTGCTAATAAAGAGATAAGATTAATGACATACATTTTCTTGACAGGCATTTCATCAACAAGACAACCAAAATAAAATAAATTAAATCTTAAGTTTGAGTTGAGTGTCCAATTTTATGTTCAAATAAAGATCATACCAAAAAGTCTGACTAAAGGTTCGAAGGAGCCTACTACCAAATTTCTTTGCTACTACTGCGCATATTCAGTGGGCCGCATGCTCCGGAAGTAAACCCGGAAGCTGAAAACTTTTTGTGGAATATGCGCCAGGCGAGAAATTCCTATTCGACTGAATAGGCGCCATCTTTGGGTTTTGTATCCAGTTCATATAATACATCCATGCTCTCTTTTTATATGCCTCTGGCTGCAACTTTCATGCCACCCAATGAACGACCTTAATATAACGTCAGTCTTTGAATCAGCCAATAGCGTTGGGGGGGGCGGGGGGAGTTCGAGGCGCCGGGGTCGACCTGGTACCGCAGTAGTTGCATGATGGGAGGGACAGTAGACTTTCACCCCTTCACCCGCCGTCGACTCGTCTGTCTGCTGAGCAGCCGGCTTCCTTTGCTTTATCTGTCCCGTAACTAAAGATGGCTGATCTCCAGGTGTGTATGGAATTAGTTAGCAATATTCAGGCAATTAAGAGCTAGTATATCACGTTGCGTTAAGTGAAATGAGCGACAGAGGAAGCTGTTAGACGGTGTAATAGGTTGAGCTAACCATAATTATAGCGATCCTCGAGTCTTGTTTGTTTAAGTGAGCACATGGCAACTAAACAAAAGGGTATTTTTTCTAACGGAAACTCTGATGTACAAGCAGGGATATTATTGGCAGTTTGCTAGCTAAGTCGTTGATAAAGACATGCTAGGGGGGTGTGGTGGTGGCAATGTAACGTTACAGTCATCTGTGCACTAATGTTAAAGACAACAGTTTATGCCAGGTGTTAACAGTTAAACGTTATGTCTTCGGTTTGTAATATCGATCCACAATATGTGTACCCTGCCCCCTCAGTGTTGGCAGGTGGACCGAACGGGTGGTACTGAAGAGCTCAGCTTGTAAAACATCTATTCGTAAACTCTGAAGCTTCAAATCGAAAAATCAAACTTCAAAATTACTCAGTATGGCTGCTGATACATAATTCTTCATGCCCGGTCACAAGTTGGATAACTGAGCATTCATGTAAAGAAAAGTTTATAAACTGCCATGTCCTGCCTCACAGGCACATGCGCAGTCACTTCTGGCAGCTTACCAGTACAAGAGTTTGGGGGAGTGTTAAAATGGTGCAGGCCTTCTTCCCAGACCTTTGACCTACAGCCATCCAGCATGAGACACACTGTTAACAATGTTCTTACAATCTGATCTTTGTTCCTTTTACATGAGTGTATTTCCTCACATATGTTGCAACATTTTGGCAAACGCTCAAATACTTAGATTTGGGGTTTTTTTTACATTTGATTACACACACCAGCAGCACACCTTTTGTAGTGTGACAATTTTTCCAGTGCAGATTGGTCTGTTTCATGTAGTGTTTCCATGCATATCATATCATCATGTGTAGTGCTTCTCTGGCAATAAGCAGATGAACAGGAGTATCCGTAGCATGAATTCAAACCTCTTAACAAATCATTTTACTGGAACTTTATAGTATCCGACCCTCTGCTCCAGTTGGCACAAAGTGGCACAGGTAGTGCGGTTTTGTTTCACATGGAGGGGGCCAAGTAAATCAATGACCTTATTGTACTTGAAGGATTTAGCCTCTTTTCAGTTCCACTGCATTCATCTCCAGATTCACAGTCTGAATGGAAAGATTTCAGGGATATCTCAAGCTGTGCTGAGGCTCTGCCTCGAATCCATTTGTGTGCAGATTGTCACACCAGTTATGAATAAAGTTCAACACACTAACCAGCCATCTTTCTCTTTTCAAAGACTCTGGAGGTGGAGGAGTGAAACTTGGTTTATTGTAGTAGAGGATCATGATAACAAAAGCTAAACTAATTGACAAACAAAAGGCATATGTAATGCAAGTGTATGTAAAAGACACATGCACAGTATGAATAATTGCCAATTGGTTTGCAGAGGTGGTTAAACTAAAAACAGGACTATTCACTGGCAGTGTCTCTTGCATACACAAAATATCCCCTGCTGTTTGAAATGGGAAAATGTTGATTCCATGTGATCAGACTGATCTTTTCATCAATTTAGTCACTAGATGATGACCTAACATTAGCCTCAATCATGAAATATGAGTTAAATAAAAAAGAACTGAAATATTTTCTGTTCATATTCACCTGAAATACCAAAGGAACTCAGGAACTTCATAAAGCTGGTTTACCTAAGTCTGGCCTATGTTACCAGACTAGCCCAGTCTAGGTCACGCTTGTTTTCAGGCTTAGCTTCAATCTGCCAGACTGAAACACCGTGTTTTCTCCGAAGTTCCTCCCCAGCAGCCCCTCAGTACTGTCAACAGAAGTCAAAGTCATCACATTTATGACAATTTGACATACTGCAGGCTACAGTTATTGCCAGCTTAAAGTGTAATAATGCAATGGAACGAATATAGTTTTTGCTTTAGTCTATTTGAGTACTTTGATTAAATAAAGGAAAACAAAATGGAGACCAAAGTACATGTTTATTTTTTGCAAGTGCAATTCCCAGGAGCTGATTTCACTTAATCTTCGAATGTGTGTCTTGGTCCACATTGTTGAACAAAAGGCAAGACAACAGCAAGCACCTAACTCAGATCCAGGTTTTAAAACTTCACAGGGACTATGTCCATGTTATTCTAAAGTCTGTGGTGCCGCTGTGTAGGTGATCCTAACCTTTGACCTACTGTAGTCCACAGGAATCAACAAAGTGTCACATTACTATTGTTATGAAGTTGTTGTCCTGTCCTCTGTAGGCTAAATTTGATACAGCAGCAGCTGAGGTGAAGCAGCTGAAGGCGAAGCCTACAGATGAAGAGATGCTGCAGGTCTACTCCCTGTTCAAGCAGGCCTCTGTGGGTGATGTCAACACAGGTGAGACAGCACTCACTGCCTCCTGCCACAAACACATTGCAGCACTCTCAACAGTGTCACCGCTGTCATATGTGCTGCTCTTGGAAAGTGCAAATCAGCTGAGCCGGTATTTGTCATTATGACACGTTCTGGCAAATTAAAAAGTAGCCTACATTAGGTACTTGTGCCGATGGTGTCACAGCACAAAATCTAAGTTGCATTGGTAATAAGCAATATGACAACATATTATGTTTGTTCATAAATGGCCTAACGGAGCCGCTAGTGTCTGACAGGCCGCACGCAATTGACTGCCGAGCAGAGGCCAGCAACATGACGGAGATCAAATTTCAGTAGAGGTGGGGGGGGGGGGAGATTGTTTGTTTACTAGAAAGTTCATGTGTTTTTTGGGCTGATGAGACGAGACATGGCAGAGTTAGTCTAAAAGAAAACTAAAACAGCGCCAATATGGCAACATTTTGGATTTGAAGCCAACAAAAGAGGTGAGCCGAAAAACAGACGAGGCAACATGTACACACTGCAGGAAAAAAGTCATGGCAAAAGGTGGTAATACATCTAACTTGCATACCCACCTGCGAAAATATCGTGCCTCATTGCTGCACACATGGGCCTCATTTTGATGTTTAGAAGAAGAAAAGTTAAGTTGAATGGTTGTTGTGAGGAACAGAAATATAATGCGTCAGTTTTCCTGCTGATTATGGTGCCGCTTCACTCTCTGCTTCTTCTTATAATTTAGTGTTTATTGGCGCTTGGCAAACCAGCTTAGAGGTGCATTACCTCCACCATGTGGACTGGAGTCGCTACACTCATTCATGGGCTCTCAGTCTCATTATGTTCCACTCGGGAGCAGCTGCTGAGTCAAGTGCGACACCTAGTGGTAAAATCCAGTATACTGGTCTGGTGTTTGTCTTGATATCAAACCGGTTTGACATTTTTTACACCGGCCCAACCCTATCCTAAAGCAATGGTAACCAATCTTTTTTTAAACCAAAGCTTAAAAGTAATGTTTTTTTTCCAATTCTGGTTTCTATTTTTTTGGTCAGCTGTCAGTGGTCTCAGCCTGTGTAGAGAACTGAGAGAATGAGCATTTCTTTGACCTCTGTTTAGAGACAAATCCTCCATCGCTTGCTCTGACGGTCCTTAATTCTGACTATTTTGCATCTACGCATGGATGTATTATAAGAGTCTACGTCAGTGGTTCTCAACCTTTTTTGAGCCAGCGTTCCCCTATCCATTATCCAGGTCCCTTACCGCCCCCCATCAAATAAAATGTAGGCTAATTGTCTTTCCTGAATATTAATGTTTATTATTTTTCTGCATTATATCATTAAAAAAGCATGTCATTGAATGCCAAATAACAATGATTATTTATTTAGTTTGTAGTATTATTATTATTATTATTATTATTATTATTACGTGTTATATAATTAAAAAAGCATATCACTGAATGCCAAATGACAGATTTGATTTTAACTGGACACTTGGAATATCATTATCATTAGTTTCCCAGGGAGCAAAAAAGCCATGTGAATAGAAATGATATACATGAGAAAAAAGTGCAACAGTTAGAAATTTGACATTCAAACTTTAATTAGGCTAATTAACAGCCAATCAGAAATGCCAAACAAGAAGCATTCTTATTAATTGTTCCAACGGAAAACAAGACCAGCCCACCAAGGAAAAAGTCTGAGGCTACTGGAAAAAAGTAGAAGGATTTATCTTAACTTTCAAAGGAAATCAGCACTGCGGGTTGCAGAGAAGTGATTGCGGTACTTGAACTGCATGTGGAGGACCTGGCTGAATCCCTGCTCAACTAGCTACATGTTGGGGAAAGCAAGAAGCAGCAGTCTGGTCTTCTCCCAGAGAGCCGGGTAACACTGGGAATATTTGACCCACATGCTGCCCCAGCCAGAGGTGCGGAAAGGCCTCGTCGCACTGGATGTCGACAAGATGCACCTGGATAGCGGGCTCGCATTCTGTCAGGTCCACCTGAAAGGGCTGGCCCAACCATCCATGTCGGCCTTAACCATCCTCTCCTCAGGTGGTCGGTGTAAATGAGGAGGCGGTCATCGGTAAGAGCCTCAGACACCTGCAATAAGTGTAACCACCAAATTGTTCTCGGTGCAGATTTTCTGACTATTTGATTTTGAACTGGTTATTTTATTGCTAATTAGTCTACTTATAGATTTGTATAGATTTGTAATGCAGATATGTCACTTATTATCCAACATGTGTCTTTTTGGCATTAAAAAGAGCAGAATTAATTCAGCAGATTTTTGAATGGAGTTTGGTCTGACATTATTTTGTGCTGTTCCAGGCAAATTAAACCTGGTAAATGTCCCGTGTTTTGGGATTTCACATTTCCTTTTATTCAAAGACTTATTAAAGATGTTTAATGAAGACTTAAAGTTCCCGACTAGATGAAACCATTTTAGAAGGCTGCAGAGAAAAGTTGCAGCGGTAAACTCCCGTCTCAGCTGGAGTCAAGACGGCTGATGGCGTTGCTGTGGCTCAGGGTGTCAGGTGTCTGGTTTTAATATCGTTTTAAAAAATTATTTACTCTTCATTTTGTCCACGGGGAATACCAAGGAAGAGGGTGTCCATTTTCCTGAGCTGACCCAGTAAACGGCATGTTGGTGACATCTTATAGATGATTCTCTGACGTCCCGTTCCCGTGAAGGCAGCATGGAGCTGCGCTACAGAAAGCTGACAGAAACACTGAAGTAAAGAGTTGTTGCTATGGAAACTATACACTGTCTCTCTGGCAGGTTTCAGAATGTTGCAGATCAGATTGGTGTTAACTCAAATGCCCCCCAAGAACACCTCACCGCCCCCCTTTCAAAAATGTTGCTTCCAGCGCCCCACGACATTCTCTGAACGCCCCCATTGAGAACCACTCTGCCTGACTGCGTGATTCACGCAGTCAGGCAGACGGAAGTTCAGAATGCAGAGTGGCATTCTGAACTTCTGTTGACGCGACTCTCTTTACATGGCTCTGGTTACAACTTTCACACCACCCAATGAATGGCCGTAATGTCAGTCTCTGAGTCAGCCAATAGTGTTAAGGGGAGGGTGTGTTCGAGGCGCTGGGGTCAGCCTGGTACCGCAGTAGTTGCATGATGGGAGCGACCGGAAAGCGCATTGTGTTGCTATGATAACCGGCCACCGTGAGCTGTTCTCACCACTTTTTTCTGCATTATCATTGGATATTTAACAGTTTTAAATATGGTGATTTTGGCGTTTATTGCTTATTCCTTCCATTTTGATATGTTAGGAAAGATAAATATAAAAATGTAGTTGATGTTGACTCTTCTTTTGTGGTGAAACATTATTACAAATGTGCTGTAAAAAAAAGGCACCTACTTTGGGAACCACTAGTTTAAAGATATTTGCCCTTTTCTTTTAATGAGCAGCCATTCAGAGGCTTTTCCTTTTTTAAATTTAAGCAGGCCAGCCACTTGGCTCCAGTTACCACATTTTAACAAGAGGCTTTTTGACCTCAAATGCATTACACCTCCAGTACATACAGTAAGGTGTCTGCTAAGTTGTTTCATTTACTTAAACTTCTTCACTTACATCTGTTTTTGTCTTTCTTCTCTCTAAAGGTCGTCCAGGGATGTTTGATTTCACTGGAAAAGCTAAATGGGATGCCTGGGAGAAGCAGAAAGGTACACGTTCAGTCCTATAGATGGTGCCGCTCTTAAAAATGTGTACAAGCTTTTTAATTCATATCACTACTCAGGTCCCAGGCAAACCTCTGAAGCAATTTCCAGTACTTCAATGTATAGAATAAGCTTATTGTACTTGTAGGATTTTGCCTCTTTTCAGTTACGCTGTGTTCATCTCCAGATTCACAGTGTGAATGAAAAGATTTCAGGGTTATCTCAGGCTGATCTGAAGCTCTGTTAATGTAGCCACAGCAAAACCCTGACCTCCAATCCATTTGTGTGCATGTTGTCACATCAGTTTAAAGTTCAGTTTAAACCAATCATCTTTTTTCCTATCAGACACCATGGAGGTTGAGGAGTAAGCATTGGTCTATGGTAGGGATGTCCTGATCAAGTTTTTATGGCCTCGATTCTCATCCGAGTCCTGTAACATTGGGTATCTGTGGACACCGAGTCCGATCCAATAGTTATGTTTACCTAAATGTTGATTAAATATGTATCTGACAGACTGACACACTGAAATAACAGCTGTAGCCTTCTAAATTCAGCACACCTTCTTTTTCATGGGCTACTTGATCCAAGTACTGGAGGTCCTGAAAACTATCCCAAACTATTATTATTATTATTATTATTATTGTTATAATTGATGAGCTTAACTTATTGATTTTTGAGAAGCTAAAACTTAAAATTGAAACTAAATTTTATATCAGAGAGTAGGGCTGGGCAATATGGTAGAAAAATAAAAGCTTGGAGATGATTCAGAATTTAAATTGATTTGTTTTCCTGCAAAATGCAGCCAGACTGAAACATGGTTGAAACATCATATATTTATGCCTACATGCCCACATTTTTTCACCAGATAATACCTTATCAACAAATACAGAGCTCAGGTCAGCGTACAGTCTTTTTTCAGTCTACCTCTCTCATGCAGTAGATGTGATCGCTAGATTCCCTATGAGATAGCCAGAGCCAGCTGGCCACCTGTAGTCACAAGTCCTGTAGACTGTGGCAGGTGCGCTCACATCACAGTTTACAGTACTGTTGTGACTCAAGACAGCTACTGTAGTTCATACATCAGTACATTTCATTGTGCAACCCTGTGTTGTAAAATGACAAATAAATGACCTTGATTCCTTATTTACATTCCCTACAGTAACTATCACTGTGTGATACTGCGGTGCACTAGCTGTGCTTGTTCTTTCAGTCACTAAAGGGAGAGAGGTGAAAAGGAGAACTCTTCTGAGTCTTTCTTCAACTTTCTCATGTCATCTTCACTCTGAACGATCTCCAAAGCTGGCCAAAGCTAAGCAAATGCAATTCAAGTATTGATAAACCATAGACTGTATATACAGATGGACGACATGACAGCTCCCCAAAAGTGAAGCCAAAACATCTGGATCGCCCCCTGGTGGCTGGCTGCAGTACAGGTCATAAACCCCATCCCCTCCATGTTAGTGGCTGGGACATGGGCCAAACTAAAAGTACACGTCAAATAAATTTTTCCCAAAGATGGTTTCTGTCATTTTAGGTAGTTCTTATCACGCTGATGTTTGTTCAAGTGTTCATTTTTCTGATAAGTTTGGTTTTAATTTGATGCTATAAAAGTGGGTGAGACGTCATGATTGGCAACTGTGAGTGTGCTTGCGATTGGTTCAGGCGGGTGTTTAGACGGGAATTCGATCACTACTATGCGGACTGGCTCCAAATGACGTCACCAGTGCAAGATGGCAGCTCCCGTATCCAGGATATTTTGGCTTAATGTTTATACAGTAGGAGGAAGTGGAGATGCATCGTCCATCTTTATATAGTCTATGTGATAAACCATTAATATTCTTTAATATCTATATTCTTTCTGCAATTATCCTTAGGTCTAGTGAGAACAAATAACTAATATTGGCAATTGGATAGCCAGAGGATCTAACCAGGCCCAGTAATTATTCTTCATGTGACACACACCAGCAGGGCGCTGAGTCCTCAGGACTACACACTCTATGCAACACTGCATGCAACATGGAATAACGATAGGAACAGTGCTAATTTATTCATTAATTTATTTGTATTTATGTATTTACTTGTGCATTTTGATTTTTCATTGACTTTCAGGCAAGAGCAAGGAGGATGCCATGAATGAGTACATCAACCTGGTGGAGCAGTTGAAGCAGAAGTATGGAATCTAACGTTACATGATAACCACAAACTGGCTGGGTCAACTGCTGGATGGACTGAGATAACTGGCTAAGATCACCACCATTCGTCCCGATGCTGTGAAACGCCTTAAAACCCAAGGAGTGTGTCCTTATACAGCACATGTGAATGCCTGGTGGACCGCTAGTGGTCCCAATGAGATTAAGCTGGCCTGAATACCCACTGATGTCGTCCACCAGAGTACCATCATATTTTAGTTAATGTTTTCAACCATGTCTCTGCACAAAGTCCTGTCATTTCAATATAAAAGCATTCTTCTTTAAGTGCTGTGTTAGGTGTACTCAGTTTTGTATGTATTATTTACATCACACATAAAAATTATTTACGGAAGATTGGATGGTGGCTAGGTGAATAACTTCATCTAGCAGGGTATTTCAAGGTTTTGATTTCACACTATCTTACTGCTACAAGTCTAAATGGCGCTATAAGTTCCTAGCTAAGAGTTTCACCTTCAGACATTTTCACAAAGGTGCTTTGAGCAAGGCCCAGTTCTAGTGTCCCCCATACACACTCAGATTTTGACACACACTCCTGTTAAGTCTGCAAGGGCTCATGGCTGTCCTCCTGTGACATCAGCAACGACCTGCTGAAGTTCAAACCGAGCACCAGAATGGGGAAGAAAGGTGATTTATGTGACTTTGAACGTGGCTGGTCTGAGTATTTCAGAAACTGCTGATCTACTGGGATTTTCACACACAACCATCTCTAGGGTTCACAAAGAATGGTCAGAAAAAGAAAATATCCAGTGAGCGGTAGTTCTCTGGGCAAAAATGCCTTGTTGATGCCAGAGGTCAGAGGAGAATGGCCAGACTGGTTCGAGATGATAGAAAGGCAACAGTAACTCAAATAACCACTCATTACAAGGTATGCAGAAGACCATCTCAGAATGCGCAACATGTCGAACCTTGAAGCAGATGGGCTACAGCAGCAGAAGACCACACTGGGTGCCACTCCTGTCAGCTAAGAACAGGAAACAGGCTACAATTCGCACAGGCTCACCAAAATTGAATAGAAGATTGGAAAAATGTTGCCTGGTCTGATGAGTCTCAATTTCTGCTGCGACATTTGGATGGTAGGGTCCGAATTTGGCGTAAATAACATGAAAGCATGGATTCAAACTGCCTTGTATCAACAGTTCAGGCTGGTGGTGGTGGTGGTGTAATGGTGTAGGGGATATTTTCTTGGCACACTTTGGGCCCTTTAGTACCAATTGAGCATCATTTAAACGCCACAGCCTACCTGAGTATTGTGCTGACCATGTCCATCCCTTTACGACCACAGTGTACCCATCTTCTGATGATTTCCAACAGGATAACGCACCATGTCACAAAGCTCACATCATCTCAAACTGGTTTCTTGAACATGACAATGAGTTCACTGTACTCAAATGGCCTCCACAGTCACCAGATCTAAATCCAATAGAGCACCTTTGGGATGTGGTGGAACGGGAGATTCGCATCATGGATGTATAGCCGAGAAATCTGCAGCAACTGCTTGATGCTATCATGTCAATATGGACCACGATCTCTGAGGAATGTTTCCAGCACCTTGTTGAATCTATGCCACAAAGAATTAAGGCAGTTCTGAAAGCAAAAGGGGGTCCAACCCGGTACTAGCAAGGGGTACCTAATAAAGTGGCCGGTGAGTGTATGTACTGTATAAAATCTAAAAGATACAGACAACATGGCTAGGGATATCAAAACACCATGCGAAATACAGGGGTTCTCAGGGGGTCTCAGACTCCCTAATTAATAACTAGGACCCCCCGAAGGCGGCAAAATCAAATTTTGAGGTCTCAAAATGAAGCTAATTACTTACTATTTATCTGTATTGTAACATTTATTTTCATGTTTAATATTAAAAGGTAAGGAGCAACACAGAAAATGCGACTGATGACAGTGAACAGGCAGCTGATGTAGCCAGCACCTGCTGACATGGTTACCTGTGCCGGTTGTAATTCTGCAAACTATACAATTAATAAATCTGGAAACAATGTCATAAAAGATGTGGTTTGAAGATTTGCTGCTACACATGATGTCGCTGTACAAACTGTGAATCTTTCAGAACAGCTCACTGGTGTCAGAAAAGCACACAAAGTCAGTTAACAGTTAAATCCCGGTGAATAAATGAAGGGATCCACACTGTGCCAGCTGTGTGTAATATTACACATGGTTCTGGAGAGGTGTGAGTGTGTGTCTGTGACACTGAGTTTGTCTGAGCAGGAAACACAAGTGAAAATTATTTACTGAAAACGTGGAGCTTCTGCCTATTTGAAATTAATTATTTATTTTTTAACATTTAGTTCCTCGTTGTGCGCCCCAACATTTTTTGCCTGTAATGAGAGCAGGGCACCTCGTGAGAACCTTTTTAATAACATTTCTTATTTTTTTCGCTAGAATGAAAAGTTGTGTGTGGCTGATATATAAATACAGTGTGTATATCTATCTCTCTATATGTATGTATATATATATATATATCCAACTACCGGCAAAAGCACCAGCTCCTGGTAGATAGAGCAGTCACTGGAGACTGTAAGGCCAGACACACCAATCTGTGCACCGCCTGGATTGACTACAAGAAAGCCTATGACTCGATGCCTCACACATGGATTCTGGATTGCTTGGAACTGTACAACATCAACAGGACTCTAAGAACCTTCATCAAGAACTCAATGGGGCTGTGGAAAATGACCCTAGAGGCCAAGTGCAAGCCAATTCAGTCTTGCATCAAGTCACCATCAAATGCGGCATATACCAAAGAGATGCTCTGTCCCCGCTGCTGTTCTGCATAGATCTGAACCCTCTCAACCAGATCATCACAAAGACTGGCTACGGATACCAGCTACGGAATGGAGCAACCATCAGCCACCTCCTCTACATGGATGACATCAAACTGTATGCCAGGAGTGAGCGGGACATTGACTCACTGATCTACACCACCAGGATCTACAGCAACGACATTGGAATGTCATTCGGACTAGGTAAGTGTGGTTGGATGGTATCCAAGAGAGGGAAGGTAGTCAGAACTGAAGGGATTAGATTACCAGAAGGCAAAATAGCAGATGTTGAGGACAGCCACAAGTACCTTGGGATCCTGCAAGCAAATGGGAACCGTGAAGAGGTCGCAAGAAAATCAGCCACAGCCAAATACCTCCATAGAGTAAGGCAAGTCCTGAGAAGTCAGCTGAATGGGAAGAACAAGGTCCGAGCTATCAACACCTACGCCTGGCCCGTTATCAGATACCCCACTGNGCGAGTGCCATCTACTGTGCTGTGGTCTGCTGGGGGAGCGGCATCAGTGCCAGAGATGCCAGCAGGATTAATAAACTCATTCACAAGGCTGGAACTATCATTGGTCAAAACCTGGAGACGTTTGAGTCAGTGAGGAGCAGGAGGTCACTGAACAAACTGCTCTCCATCATGGACAATCCATCCCACCCACTCCATGACACACTACAAAGACAGCGGAGCTAATTTTCCAACAGACTCATTCAGCTCCGCTGTCGTAGAACATTTTAGGAAATCATTCCTACCTTTCACCTTAACTCTGTACAGCAGCTCACCTCTGTGTGACAGGTGAACACACTGTTCACCTCAACGCACCTTCAACGCACTATCATCTGTACATACTGTTTATATCATACATATTGTATATTGTATATATTATTCACTGCCATTTTGCACACCTGTTCTTATTGCTCTTTTCTTATTTGTTTTCTTTTACTTTATTTTTCTCTTATTATTATTGTATTCAGAGTCCTGTTCTGCAGATCTGCAATTGTACTCTTTATTTTACTTTATATTTATATTTTTTATTTCTTTTCTATTTATGTTCTGGATATCTGCAATTGTGCTCTTTATTTTTCTGTGGTTTTTCTTATTGTATTGTTGATTGTGTTGCTGTAACAAAACAATATCCCTCACGGGATCAATAAAGTATCTATCTATCTATCTATCTATCTATCTATCTATCTATCTATCTATCTATCTACAGTTATGGGGAATTGGGGAATTTTCCACTTCAGAAAATCCACTTCAGTTGACCCTGGCTCCTAGTCATTTAGGGGCCAGTGCCGTGCACTCTCCCAGCCCCTGCGGATCTTTGCTAGTTTTAACATCAGGCACGGCAGAGCCAAGAAGATCCGTTCGACCAGGACTATGCAGGGCAGGATGAGGGCCAGCAGGTACACCGGTGGTAGATAATAAGGGTAGGCCACAGGGAAGAAGGCAAAGTCCCAGGTGGCCAAGATGGGGCCTCTCCAGGATGGGAAGAGGATGAGCGGGGCTTCCTCAATGTCTCTAGATGCACACAGACCCCCCCCATATCCACAGGGCTGAAGCCTAGGGAACAAGCCAGCTGGAGTACCATGGCTTTACAGTCAGAGCAGTTGCTGCAGATGGGGGTCTGGAAGGAGGTAGATGATGGAAGACAAGATTTTCAGGGTTTCTGGTGCAGTGTATCAGTATGGAACATTACCACTCCGTCTTGTTAGATCTTACATGTGAAAGGCAAACTTCACTGACATTACACATCAAAGTGTGTTTCCAGGTGTTGGGGGGTACTATTGTGTGGTGGTGGAGTATGGTTTAGTGCTCAGTTGCAGTGGAGAGCAGGGGGAGTGGCTCAGGGAGCCAGCACCTGCAATCTGTGAGCACAGGAGGGGATGATTGCTAATCAGGACTGCCTGTGCCTGTATGATTGACAAGTGAACACAAGAAAAGAACATTTCTTTTTTTGAATCTTTAATGGTGTCAAAGAACTGACATCATTCAAAAAAACCCAGCTGAAATGTTTGCGTATAACAGCGACTACAGCAATATCTGTATCTGTTCAAACAACAAAAATTATCAAAAACCTGATAATCTGATCATTTCTGATCAGATTATACCAGCAGTGTTTTTTAAAAGGAAAATCATTACTGAACCAAAGTAATTGCATTGCAGCCAGAGGATATGGTATAATGAATAACAATAGTTTATATTATTATTCTGTGTTCAGTGGTATAGTAAATTACTTAACACAATTCACTAAGTTAGTATATTTACATGTTTACTCAGTCCATTCACATATTTACATTAGCAGGTTGAGTGTTCATGGCAACTCATTCAGTTCTTTTACTTTCTCATTTATCTGACGCTCCACCATCTCAAGGTGGACCACCTTCTCTTTTGCGGCTCGTCAAAGTCTGTTTGCTTTGGAAATCAAGATGAGTTTCCCAAGTTCTTCTGCTTTCTTTGCTTTACGATCAGCAGATTTATTGAGAACCTGAATGTCTTCTACCATCCTTTTTCTCTTCTCTTTCAGCTCTCCTATCTCATCCATCACTCTTTTTCTTTTTTCAACCTTTTTCTCATCCTTCTGTCTCTTTTTATGGTCTTCCAGGTACTGTTGGTATTTCTGTCTTGCAGATGCTGCTGCAAGCAGAAGCTCTTTGGTATAGGCAATGCTCAGCACTCCCACAACACTCTTCATATGGTCAATGGAGACTCACTGTGCCACCAGCGAGTGCTCGTGCATATTGTCCACCATCACTTCTTTGTTGACTGAAAAGCCTCTTTCTACAGAGGCTTGGCCATGCGAAAGGATCAGGAGGTGTTTCACAATTTCCCACAGGTGGCACCACTCTGCCTTGGTGGACAACTGTTCATGGTAGAATTCATCTAATCTGTTGCTGTCTGGGTTGAAGCTCCTGAAAGAGTCAGACTTGAGGTTGTGGTCATAGAACTGGCTGAACTCCTTCAGGACTTCATCACAGGATCTCTCATGGATGCAATCAGATTCCACAAGGATCTGAAG
This sequence comes from Maccullochella peelii, assembly GCA_002120245.1. Taxonomy (NCBI): domain Eukaryota; kingdom Metazoa; phylum Chordata; class Actinopteri; order Centrarchiformes; family Percichthyidae; genus Maccullochella; species Maccullochella peelii. The sequence goes on along the minus strand of LKNJ01007614.1, from coordinate 488 downwards.
AACACTGGTGAGTTTCTTCACACTTGCTTCTTTGCTCCTGATGAGCACTCTTGGATCCAGCACTGATGTCTCACAAAGGGATAACTGATCGGAGCCTTTTCAAATAGCTGTGAGACCATCTTCATCAAAAACAATTTACAGCTCTGTCTAAACTCCAGCCTCAGCTTTTGAGCGTTTGGGTGTTTTTTCTGTGGTCCTAAAGGGCTCTTGCTGTAATGAATCCAACATTCAGCTTTGTGACATCAACATGGTTCTCAGCATCATTATATTCTATCTGTAACAGCTTCAGTGTGGTGGTGGAATTCTGCATTACAGCTGGCTTTATGAACTGGCTTCCATTAACCCTCTCAGCAAACTGGAAAGATCCTTGTTCATAAAGGGGAGCATGGGTTCATCACTCTGGTATTTTCTTAAGAAAGGAGAGATTTCCTTGCCACCATGAGAAAAAAGTTCAGTTTTGCTGGGAAGAGAACATCTCCAATAATGTT
>LKNJ01007613.1:0-11774 GCA_002120245.1 Maccullochella peelii | reverse complement strand
GGTGAGTACATGGACTTGGATCAGCTGACGAGGCAGAGCCTCGAGGGGATAAACCAATAGCGAAGCCCGTTAGAGGGCCTCGCACGTACTGATAGAACTGTGGTTACACCAGGTAACCCATATTTTTGTCTCCAGTTCCTTAAAATGTGGATAGTTATTCTATGATCATAATAACTTAACTCTGTCAGAACCTGACCATAACATGAAAGAACACCTGGGCCATACTTAATGTGCTCAGTGTGCATGTGTTTATTTACATTTATAATTAATATTACTACTAAACAAAATCTTGTTTTATCTCATGTTAAAAGAATAAACCTCCACAGTATTAGGATAAACTGTGAATACTGGTGAGGTTTTTACTATAAAGCTTTTCTGATTCATTAGACCTGCGTCATGTTCAATAACTCACTTTGTCATGACAATAAATCAGCTCTCACGTTTATCAGTCTGTTCATTCCTCTGTAGTAAATGTTGTGTAATAGTTTCTATATTAGTTTTCACCACAAGATGGCGCCAGTGAAACGACAGACGCTCTGCTTATAGATTCATTAGTTATATACACACACACACCGTATATATATGTATATATATATATATTTGTATATTATTAGTTCAGTTAGAAATTATGAGGATTATACATTTTAGCCACATCAACAACTATTATGGGATAGATTGTGATGAAATGTGGTTCATCATTCATGTTCCCCTCAGGATGAACTGTAATAACTTTGGTGATCCTCTAACTTTCCATCTAGCGCCACCATCAGGTCAACATGTTAGTGTCCAATACTTTGGTTTATGACCAAACGCCTGCAGAACTACAGACATTCCCATCAGCCTCAGCTGCACTGTTTACTGCTAACTAGCCAATGTTAGCATTTAGCTCTGAGTACACAGAGCTGCTGGTTAGAAGTCAACATGTTGTTGATTACAGTAGACACATGATGCTGTAACCATGGAAACAGTCCCATGCTAACAGATCAGAATGTTCTGTTTACAGGTGTAACTACAGTTCTATGAAGTCTGGGGGACCCTCAGATGTTGTAGGTATAGAATACTAATCTGAGCGCTAATTGGCTGTAACTCCAGACTTTTATTGAAGTAGTTAGTATGGAAACTGAACAAACAGCCGAGCTGAAATCAAACCATCCTGAGGAAACTTTATTAACAAAAAAGATAAAAAACAAAACATCTATACAACAGGTGAGTCTGAGGGGGCAGGGCTTCTTCAGGGCCTGGGGGGCGGTCTCATCCCAGGAGGAGGCGGTCCTAAAAGAGCAGAGCAGAGAAGTCACATGGTCTGTTTACAGCAAATGAAGTGATAATAGCATCGTTGGAGATCGCTGCACAACGCAGCCGGTTAGATTTGATCCCGACTCGCTCTGACATCATGCACATGTGGGCAACGATGACCTCACGAGATTGAGGCGCCGCAGCTGCTCTCCACCGACCGCAAGACCCAGGGCATGATGGGAAACGCCTGGTTGTCGCCTGATCAAAGAGCTGATTGGCTCCAAGTTTCCTGTGTAATTGTTATATTTAACGTTAGATTGTTGCTGCATGTTGTGCAGCGACAGTTTCATCTGGTAACAGTAAAGTTTATTTCAGCCAGAACCATCTGAATGTGGTCTGCAGACTACAAGCGGATCTGACAGGATGGAACCTGCTGTTCGCCACAGCACCCCCTGCTGTTCGCCACAGCACCCCCTGCTGTTCGCCACAGCACCCCCTGCTGTTCGCCACAGCACCCCCTGCTGTTCATCTCCAACCAGCCTAATGATGCTGACCAAAGCCATCTCCATGGTAACAACTTACCTCTCATCCCAGGGGGAGGAGGCCTCATGCCTGGGGGGGGCATCCCCATGGGAGCTCCTCGTCCCGGCGGCATCCCCATCGGAGGACCCATCGGGGGCCGCATGCCAGGGGGTGGACCCATCATACCTGCAGATGGAGGAGCCAGGTAACAACCAATCAGCACACAGGAGGAGGAGCCAGAAAGCAATCAATCAGGAGGAGCAGGCAATCAACCATCAACATCACAGTGATCATGTCACCTGGAGGCGGGGCTCCTCTGCCCATTGGGGGCGGGGCACCTCTTCCAGGTGGATACTGTGTGGGAGCTCCGGCAATGCTTGCTCCTGCGGCTGCCGCGGCAACCGTCCCTCTGCCCTGCGGGGTCATCACCTGGAAACGGACAGGAAGTTGTCATCACCTGAGCACACACCTGGGTGCAGAGCAGCTGTTGTTGCTATGGTTACCTGCTGTGAAGGCCCGCCCACCCCTCTGACAGGCCCGGCGAGACCAGCTGGAGCCTGAGGCATCGGAGCTCCTGCAGGGACACCACGACCCGCTGCACGACCCACACCTGGACCTCCGGCCACGCCTGCTAACGGGACACGAGCTATACCCGTCTGGGGAGGGAGGGGGGGGGTCACAGGTTATTTTAAACTAAGTCCGTCTGAACAAATACGTTTGTCTCTTACCTGTTGATCTACCTGTGTGCACAGTACAGGTGTTCATAATGTCTCTCATGACATCACCACAGCTCTCCTATTGGTTGCAGGGTTCCACTTACATCTTTAGGGGGCGGGCCCTCCACCGTCATAGAGACCAGGTTCTCCCCCCTCAGCAGAACCAAACCCAGAACCCTCTTCTCCTCTCGCTCCGGCTGCTTCGAGTTCTTCGGCCTGAAGGACGACAAAAACACTCATTACCCAGCATGCCTCGCTGCCGACCCCAGACAGACTCATTACCCAGCATGCCTCGCTGCTGGAATAAAGAGTGAGTTAAGTAATTGGCGTCCTGTAGAAACCACATATCTGCAGATAAACGGATTTGTATTAAATTGTAATTTGTATTAATAACTTTAACAAGACACTGATCGTCAAACAGTCTGAGCTCATCACATGTCAACGTTTGACGACTCAACATCAAATTAATTCACAGGAAAGAAACAGAGTGCGACTGATGAACCGATACTGAAGGTAATGATCAGTTAGAGGACCCGGTGGTGGTGACCTTTGACCTGAGGAGTTGAACCTACTTGATCTTCCTGAACTCGTCGCAGTCACACAGGATCAGGTTCATGTGTTTGTCGAAGGCCTTAAAGGTGCCGATGAAGATCCGGCCGTCCTGCAGGATGCACCTCATCCTGAAGTCAATGTGCTGCAGCATCTTACTGCTCTTACCCACCGTCTGAAAACCAATCACAGACAGATGTTACTGTGACATCACCACCACAGACTGCCGCTTAGACGCAGAAACAAACATCAGGACAGAGTGTGTTAATGGGCGTGTGCACTTAGACCTGTTGGTAAGAAAGCTGCCGTACTTCCAGGACTTGCTCTGCGCTACGTCACACTCGTTGCTCTGATTGGTTGAAGGTCCAGACTAATTCACATGATGTCAGGCTACCGATAAAATAAAACCTCCACATCGTGAAGAAACAATCCCTGCACTGGTGATCAGTCACACGACTGCATGTTTTCATCACTAAAGTCATCGTTAGAAACCTGCTGTTCCACGTTGAAATCTCTTACAGTCGAAATAAATCACTTTGATAATCAAAGTCATTTTTCAGTCTCAATATTTGCCGTTTTTACTTCTGTGATATTAAACTTCGACCGTCGGTCAGACAAGAGCCACGACTCTGTATGACATTGTATAGACTAAATAATTACATCATATTATTATTATTATTATTATTATTATTATTATTATAAAAATCATCTGAATCATGGATAATGAAGCCATCTGCAGCTGCACTCACTGTAGTTGATACGTTTTGTACAAATTAAAGCAGCCGGGACACAAAATGGCAGATGTGCTGAATCTTCATGTTTGTTGTTGAATATCAGACTTAAAGGCTCGAGCTGCTCCTATGGTTACAACGTCAGTTAGCTTGCAGCATCACTAGCTTGGTTTAGCTCAGAGTCTGCAACCGGTAACAGCGTACGTTGGTCTCCGTCCTCAGGGGGAACAAATGTTACTCCGGTAACCATGTATTCACTGTACCAACAGTTAGATTCGTGTTTAAAGCAGACGGGGATACTTTTCACTCGTGATAGCAAATGAAGCACAACACCAGTGAGTTAGCCGGTCTAGCTACCAGCTAGCAAACACTGCGGCCTGTCCCGTTAAATTACCTGCTGTTTGTTACACAGAAACCCGTTACCGGAACGAGCCACTGACAACTGAAGATAAACCGGTTAATATGATTGATTCCTGGTGAATTTAACAACCCCGTGACTCTGCGCTGAACTGTAGCTCTTCACCGACGTTGATCAGACGTCCATTAAAACTTCCGCCATTATTAAAATAAAACTGTAAACCGATAAGAAAAATGATGTGTCCCCCGCGGCGGGCAGCCCGCGGACAGTCCGCCCGGTAAACACTCACCATGTCTGCGGTTCTGATGGCTCCGATTGCCTCCGGATTCACCGAACAAACCCAAAAAATTGACCCGCGGATATCCCGCCAGGTCCGTCTTTATCAGCGATTCACAGGAAGTGACGTGTAGGGAATGCGTGCCGCAACGGAACTGGTCCTACCCGAACAACGGAAACACAAAGAGTTTTTTTTTATTTAGTTTTTTTATTGATCATTCTTCAAGATTTACAATACATTGTACAAAGGAAAATGTTTCAGTCACATTGACAACCGATCACTTAACATCATATAGTCATACATAGAACATCTCCGTCAAACATAAAATAAAAGAACACAAACAAACAACATGAAACTGTACGAGGGAAATGTAAACTTAAATAAATATTATACAGCTTATTTATTTTTGTTAAGTATTCTGCTAATTATTTGAGAGGTCTTAACAGCTTTATGTTCATTGTAACCTTAGAAACAGTCAAAGAGATGTTGTAGTTCAATACAGAACAGATGGACATTAGCAGTGGATCGAAGCCTTATGGATGTGATATTTGCCGACAAGACAAATAAGCTTGAAAACATTGTTAATAGAATGTGAGTCTGTATTACAACTCAGAAATAAGAGCATGTCTTCTGATATTGGTGTCAATCTATTCAAACTTAGGAAAAGTAACATGGCGACCTGAACCCAAAAGTACATTCATAGAATAAGTGAGAAATGGTTTCAGTTTTGGTTTTACAGAAAGAACACACTGAAGAAATATCTATTTTAAATGTATGTAGTAACTTATTATCTATGTAATATCTTCATGTGAATTTATTAGGGTCTGACCAAACTTTCTCTACTAAGATATCTGGAGAAGTTAGTTTCCATAAAAGAGTCGATTTGGGAAAATAACTCTGATCTGAGGTCAGCATTTTTCGTATCTGGTTATTGTTACACATATGATCAGATATGTCTTTGAGCTTGAGGATTTCTCTGCTCACCAGGCCATATAACAAAGCACCTGATAAGAAACAGTAACTTTGGTGATATACTTTTCATAACATTGTTATATTCTTTTCTAGAAACATTAATACCCTTATTCTGAACAGATGCCTCTGTCAGTAAGTACATCTAAAACAAAGATTACACCCTTATCTATCCATTCTTTTACATATATGGATTGTTTCTATACATGCTGATTGTTCCAAAATATACATGAATGTGGAGAAAAACACTCAGTCAGGTGCACTCAGGTGGGATAGCTCGTGCTGCAGCAGGGCCAGGATGAGAGTATTAAAAGGTCCAACACAGGATCCTGGCACAGGTTCCCGAGGATTCCAGGTGCTGGAGGATGAAGTGGAGGGCCATGTTTTCTGCATCGTCTACAGACCTGTTGGCTCTGGAGGCGAACTGCAGGGGGTCCAGGAGCGGGTCAGTCAGGGACTGAGGTGTGACAGCACAACTCAAATTCTTTCATTACCACAGAGGTCAGGGGGACGGGTCTGTAGTCACTAAGTCCAGTGGTCCTTGGTTTTTTGGTGGTTGAGGATTTGAAGCAGGCTGGTACGTGGCATGTCTCCAGTGAGGATGATGCCTGTGAAGACTGGAGACAGCTGATCAGCAGAGTGCTTCAGGGTGGAGGGAGAGACAGGATGTAAGATGTACATACTCAGAACACCTTCCCACCTGAGTAACAGAACAACATGGTATGTAGGTAGTGGTGGTAATAATAGTAGTGTCAGTACAGTGGTAATATTGCTGCCTCAAAGTGGCAGGCAGGTAGTGCATCTGTGTAGGTGGTGTAGCCATGTTATCAGTGTGACATTTGATAAGGCTGCTGACAGACGGTTTGATGAAGAACGCAAGACCATCAGAAAAGATGCATCGCCAACCAAACAAGCAGCCTTACGCATTATTCACTATGACATTTTAAACAATCAGGAAACAAAAGCTAAATGATACCCACAACAACCACAAGCACTACCATCTGCAGCGTTTTAATCTGTACAGAGACCAGTAAATCTATAAATTCTTCTCAATGTATTATAAAAGAAAATCTCCGAACATTCAACGAATCAAAGACAACCAAACCTCCTTGATTTCCTAATTCCTTGGGAAGAACTGATCATAGACAAAATCTGTGTGGCCGAGGAACGCTGGTCGTCCAGAACTGAAATGTTCCAAAGCAGCAGGGTCCAGTGCTGAAGCTGATCAATATCTATTACAGTCAGTGTTTCCCCCGTCCAGGAGAGTGGGGACCAATCAGAGCAGAGTAACTTCTGTGGCATCTGTGTCAGCAGGTGGCAGGTAAACGATTCTGGAGTATTCTGAATATAAATTAGTAGATCCAGACGGCAGCCTCGGTGCTGCGCTCTCTGGTTCTGGTCCTGGTTCTGTTTATTTACTCAGTTTTCAGATGAACTTTTAAACATCAGACAAACTTTTTCTCTGTTTTTCACTGAACTGGAAAGATTTACCTTCTATTTGGAGGAGCAGCAGCTCTCTACAGCGTTTGTGTTTCCATCCCACACCTGGCTGACCAGATGACTAACATCCAGGCTCCCTGCGCATTGTTCTTTAACAGCAAACCTCAGCCATGAACTGCCGTAACACCTTCAGCACAGATGGTTACATCATCGAAAACACTCCTATCGCCCTGCAGCTCTGGGACTCTCTGGTTCATCTTCTCCCGACCTACAGGCAGAAACCAAAATCTGCTAAGCCTGTGATCCAGACTGTGAGGAGACGGACCAGTGAGGCAAAGGTGGAATTACAGGCCTGCTTTCGACTCTATTTGGGATCCAGATCAATCAATGGATTTGGAAAACAGGTGTGCTGTTGAACCTGGAGACAGACTGAGTTCTTCCCCAGAGGAGATGCGTTGGTCCTGGCCTCTCCCTTCGAGACAGAGAGCTGAAGTCTCTCACCTGGTTCTGCTGTCCCCCCTACTGAACAAGGACTACCGCAACATCTGGACACAGTAGTTCTGTCAGAACCGGGCCCGGACATCCTGGTCAGGTGTCAGGAGAACAAATATTATCTCCTTGAATGCTGTATGAGTTCTGCATTGGTGTAATACTGCTGGTGCTGAGACTAACAGAGTCTGTGGTCAGTGTGGGACAGGTGAGGCTGACACACACACACACACACAGTATATATATACATATATATATATATATATATATATATATATACTGTGTATATAGCCTAACTAATATATATGAATCTTGATGTTTCTGAAGCCCTTTAAGCCTTTTTGAACTGTTTCTAAAATGTTGTTCATTATAGAACAGATAAAAACACACGTGTGTTTATGTAGCCTAAATGAACTGATCATGTTATCGATCACGTTATTGATCAGGTTGTTGATCCTCTCAGCTGTTCATCACCAGTCGGAGATTTCTCGTCATTCCGCTGCGGCCGGTTGCCATGGTAACCCGGGCTCCCGCCGCCGGCCGCGCGCCGCAGTGAACAGCAGAGAGACGGAGGGGAGACGGTGAGTCACCGACACCGAGACCAGCCCCGGTCAGAGACCGGCAACCGGCAGCCGACAGACCTGAGACGGACCGCCGGTTAGCCTGTTAGCTTCCCCGCTGCTGACAGCCAGAGTGGAGGCGCGCGACGACGGACTGTTAATGAGACTTATGACGGTCCACTACCGCAGCGCTGCTTCAACCTGAGAGACGCTACAGCATCCACACTGTTGCTGCAGTGGCTGCAGTCTGACCGAGACCAGACCTCCAGCAACTAGACCCGAAGCAACCACAGCATGTAAACCAGCAGCAACTAGCCTACATGTAGGGCAACTGCACCTCCAGCAACTAACAACCAGGCTGTTGATGTTTGATGACCACCATGTTGCTTCAACCTAACAGAGACCACATCAACCAGACCCACAGCAACTAGACCCACAGCATCCAGACCTACAGCATCCAGACCTACAGCAACTAGACCCGAAGCAACCAGTCCTCCAGCAACTAGCAACCAGACTGTTGATGTTTGATGACCACCATGTTGCTTCAACCTAACAGAGACCACATCAACCAGACCCATAGCAACTAGACCCACAGCATCCAGACCCACATCAACCAGACTCACATAAATCAGACCTACATCAACCAGACCCACATAAATCAGACCCACATCAACAACCAATGGAGCAACTTGGAAATAAAGTGTTTGATAACCAGCGCGTTGCTTCAGTCTGAGGGAGGCGGCGGCTCCTCCGTCATCCAGCAGGTGAGCAGCAACACCTCACTGTCATGATGTCACAGCAGCATTAAAGGTGCAGTATGAGACACTGAACATTAATAAAGCACCAAACAACTATCAGCTGTGTGGAGATAGAGTAGTGACGTCCCTCTGTGTGTCGTCCTCCGAGCTGCTCTGCTCTTTGTTTTGAAATCCGGTCCGGCCGCTCGTGCATGTTAGTGCACGTGACTCCCTCCACGTTTATAAAGAGAGCGACGCAGCTGAAGACATTAATTCAGATCTGCCTGAACTCACCCCCCCCAGCAGTCAACATGGACGAAGAGAGACTATAGAGGGAGGTCGGCACCTCGGGCCTCGCTGCTGCAGACAGGTGGAGAAGTGAGAGTTTAAAAATAAACTGAGCTTTCCTCCTGCCGGTAAACGCTCCAGATCAGAGCAGAATCCGGTGTTTATTCCTCCAGAAGCTCCAGCTCTTCCCCCGGCTCTCTCCCGCCACGTCACCCGGTTCCCCCCCACACAACCCCTGCAAAGCCCCACGATGCACGTGGATGTTTAGCTATAGTTGAATATTTACTATTTATTTATAGACTATTTATAGGCGGTTTTCTGCGCCAGCAGTGGCAGAGAGGCAGCGGGTAGAGCCAGAATATTTTCACATTAACTCGGTGAATTAAGAGTTTATTTCGACCAAACCAGAGTTGGTGATTGTTGGAACAGTGGAAAGGCTAACCAAGGCGGGTTTGGTGAGTTTTATTTTGTTTCTGTCGAGTTTGATGTGTGTTTTACGATCTGCAAGGTAAAATTAGTCTTTTTGACAATGGGGTTTGGTGGCTTTGAGGTGAGCGATATAACGGTTGGTTCTGGTTAGATGGAGGCGTGGCCAACACTGTGACATCATTAATGCAGCCGTATAGTACACATTAAAGTACACACCACACAATACACTACACAGTATAGTACACATTAAAGTACACAGCATGCAGTACAGTACAGTACACATTAAAGTACACACCACACAATACACTACACAGTATAGTACACATTAAAGTACACAGTGCAGTACACATTAAAGTACACAGCATGCAGTACAGTACACAGTATAGTACACATTAAAGTACACATTAAAGTACACAGTGCAGTACACATTAAAGTACACAGTGCAGTACACAGCAGTAAACTGAGCATGTTGTGACATCACTGACAGCTGCAGTCACATGACTGCCGGTGTGAAGCCTTGCATTGTGGGATTGTTAGCAGACAGGCCACGCCCCCAGGAAGTGCGGCAGGCTCTGAAGCCAGTCTGACATAGTGGCCAAATCGTGTAATTACATGTTCCGGGTCATCAGGTGATGCACTCTGAACCTGCAGACTGACACTGAACAAGACGTCTGCAGATCAGAGGATCTTTTATTTTCTCTAAGTCTTAAACAGCCCTTATTTAAATCAGGACGTCCTCAAAGTTGTAAACTTCACTAACAGCTGAGTCCAGAGTTACAGGGTTGCCGTGGTTCAGGTGAGGGAGCCGAGACTGCTCTTGCTCGCTCTCTGGGAGAAGCTGTGAGGAAGATCCGGGTCATTTTATACCCGGAAGTGGAACTTTTTTGGCTTCATGAGCAACTTTCATAGGAATGAACGGGGCCCCGCCTCCGACGCTGCGTCCACTTCTCTTCATACGTCCATGAGACAGAGTACATGTTGGAGACAGTAAATAAAGTGACACGTGTAGTAAATCTGGTGGGGTAGACACAGACGTAACACCTGTCCAGGTGAACACCTCTCTCCCAGTGAGGAGAGGACTGGAAGCAGGGGGAAACTGTTAGCCTAGCTCAAGCCAAAGTGAGTCTGTTGAACATGTTGACATCACCCTCAGGTGTGTCAAGCACAGTTTAGCAGTGTTGGTACATTCTGGTGGTCAAGGAATTTAACATCACTGGATCGAGTCCACCTGGGAACCTTTGTTACATGTCATTCCCTCATTCCAAGGCTCAAGAAATACCTCAAACCCTGTAGAACATTTCAGAAACCCTGTAGAACATTTCAGAAACACTAGAACATTTCAGAAACCCTATAGAACATTTCAGAAACGCTGTAGAACATTTCAGAAACGCTAGAACATTTCAGAAAACCTGTAGAACATTTCAGAAACGCTGTAGAACAAGTGGCCTACAGGTGGATCTAACAGGATGTAAATATTCTTTGAAGGCTGCTGTTTGTCACAGCGCCCCCTGCTGCTGCTGCCTGATCTCGTCCACTTCATCTCCAACAAGCCTTTTACCTTCCAGTCCAGATGTTTGCAGCTGTACAGGATGTTATAATTTGAAATGTTCATGTCTCCTCCTAACAACCTCTATGGCCAAAGTTAAAAGAAACACAATAAATAGGTGAAAACATGACAGTAATAAAGAGACAGTGAAAAGGGAGACTTGATGTCAGGCGCTGCTGCCGTTTTTCTGCCGACAGGGAATATTGATGAGTTTGGCGAGCAGTAAAGTGGAGGATTAAATTCAAACTGTTTCCAAACGCAAGTTAAAGTTACAGAATAAAGTGAATTAAAGATTCTTCTTCTCTGTTTCTGTTCACTAACGTGATCACATCTGACTCATCTGATTGGCTGATCTGAGGATCAGGTACAGGGAAAGCTGTTGCCATAGCAACGCCAGCATCTCCAGTGTCCCCTCCCCCGGTTACATAACAGCTGCAGTCTATAAATACACCCAGCAGACTGTGTGTGTGTGTGTGATACTGACTTTATTTTATATAGATACAAGACTTTATTTTATATAGAAACAGGACTTTATTTTAGATAGATACTGACTTTATTTTATATAGATACAGGACTTTATTTTATATAGAAACAGGACTTTATTTTATATAGACATAGGACTTTATTTTAGATAGAAACAGGACTTTATTTTATATAGATACTGACTTTATTTTAGATAGATACAGGACTTTATTTTAGATAGATACTGGACTTTATTTTAGATACTGACTTTATTTTATATAGATACTGACTTTAAATTATATAGATGTTCTTTTCTGCCCCCAAAGTGAAATGTTGAATGATGTTAAAGACAAACAAGACAATAAATACAAAAATAAATAAGATAAACACCACAATACAAAACAAGAGTTATGATTCTAAAAGACAAGATTTTTAAAAGTAAATGAATGCCTTCTACCAATAATT
>LKNJ01007612.1:0-10000 GCA_002120245.1 Maccullochella peelii | reverse complement strand
GCAGGCATCACAATAATTCATTAGGTATTCAGATCCAGTAGATGGAAAGACGAGGTGCAGCACACAACAGTGTTTCTTAGAGGAAGCATTTTCAGGCTGTTGTAGTTACAATGTGCATGAAAAGTGGCTACCTTTTTCATCACTGAGTACTGCTGAGTGAGCATTGCTGTGGGATTGTAGGAGATGATTATCACAGTACCTCTGTTGTTGTTGCAGATATTGGAGATGAGGAATTGCTCGACTTCACAGTTTGTTTTTGCGCTCCGTTTTGTGATTACTCAAGCAAGAGACAATTCAATTTCCAGGCTGTGGCAATAAATGTCAGAGCAGGAAACAGCTGACTGAATTGCTTAATCTGCTTTATTAGACGTGTGTGTGTGCGTGTCACAATATTAAATATGTTATTGGGACTCACATTTACAGATAGAAAGATGATCCCCCAAGATTAATCCTTTGAAATTTAATTGATAACCTTAACGTCCATTTAGTAGCTGTTCTGGACCTTTTGATCGTATCACATGATTTCCATCAGCAGATGAAGTTTGATGAAGATTGATGAAGCAGATGAAGGCGTAGTTGTGATTAAGGTTATAGAGTTAGGGGCTGGGTCATTGAGGATCCTCGAAAGTATAGTATAAACATTTCATTTAGACAAGATTGTTCATCATTTAAAGTTAGACGTAACTTTCCAAAAAGGCACTGTATTAACCCTTAGTGCCTGATTGACACAATTTGCACACAAAAATATCACACTTGTTCTCAGAGTTGTAGCTCAGTCAAATCTGGACACACGGACATGATACCAATACTGTCGATTCTGTGTGAGTGACACTTTTAGGATATCGTGTCCAATGTCCATCCATTGTGGATAAACGTCCACAGAAATCTGAGAAAAACGACGCTGCAGAACTTGCCTGGGAATCCTCCTGTTTTTAACTTTTCTTCAGTATCACAGTAATCCAGTGATGGTTGTCTGTACATCCATGGGTACACTGCAGACAGGAGCTGCTGACAGTGAATTCTGCATGACTTTAAATGGTGCATATTTACCAAAATGTGAACCAAACAAAGGCTAAATAAAAAAAGTGTAGCCCCCAGCTAACACACTGACTCCGTGGCATTATACTTCCTGCTTGCATCCCCAAAGCATTATTGGAACTGTAGTTCAAACTTCAAAACCTGATGTTTTATCAAGATCATCTCATATAGAGGTAAGAAAAAGAACAATAGAAGTGACAAAACTATGACTAATAGCTTAGGCCAACCAACCCCATATGTACAGAGAGGATGACTAATAATTGATAAGTTGTTGCTATGAACCCTGGAGGGGAGAAGTGGACGTATTTCCGCTGTGAACTGGCAGCTCGAGGACGGCTGATATTACGTCAGTTTAATTAAATATGTGTCTGAAGGCGAGGACTGCTGCAGGGCCGCTCCACATACAGACACACCCCTGAAAAACAACACTGTGTGTGTATGCATGCAGCTACTGTAAGTACAGACAGTAAATGTAGACATGCTGAAGGTCTGGGACTCCTTGCATAGCAACAGTTGCTGCACACCATCGAGCTACTCTTTGGTTCACAACATGTTTGGCTTATTATACTCCATTAGCACGTTGCACATATTAAAGGAACATTCTGACATCTTAGAAAATGTTTATCACACTGGGAGTTCAAATTACAGTCACACGGTAGTTGCTTTTTTCAGTCTTTTATATACAGCTACAGTATATATTCTACATTTTCTGTATTTGCAATGCCTTCCTAAATGTATGTGTTGGCGAACAAACTAATAAAAAGTGTTGCTTATGTTCAGCGTCAGTTGGTGACCATTTCTGAACAAAAGCAACAGTTATTTTTCCTAAAGACACTGCAGGGGAATGTATGTATGTGATAATTTATAGCAATTTGCATTTAAACAGGAGGAGATTTGTCAGGCGACCTCTGTATTCACCCAAAAAAAAAAAAGTTTATATTGGACGTTTTCATTGGACCAATTACACACATGGAAGGTTCACACAGGCTTAAAACCACTGACCTTGGTAAATATTATGAATTCCTGGGTAGCCTAAAACATTATTTGCCCTGGAGGAGTAAGAATAATAAAATAAAAACCCTCAAGGTTTCAGTAATCCCAAAATAACGTTAATTCAATGGAAACTCGACGGTAACTGAAGAATAGTTGGATTGCGGTTTGCTGAGTCGATGTAGAAAAACAAATCAGACAAAGTGATTAAAAAAGGGCAAATTTATTTAAAGCACTTACATAGAAAAATATGATTGATTTGAGTCAACAATAATAAATAGAGTGCCTGACTATCCCCAGGCCCTGTCGGTACAACAGTACAATCAATATCCAGTTTCACAATACAGCAAAGGCACTAGCATTTACCACAATCAACAACAAGTCAATGGAGGCGGCGTGGATGGGGGGGGGGCAGTTCACACTCACTCCTCACCCAACAAACTGAGCCGCCACACACCGTCACTCGTGATCCAATAGTTCCCCGCTCCTTCTCATATGCTAGAGGAAAGGACATCAAAAGCTTTATGATCATCCTCCGGGGAAGTTGAATGTACACAGGAATAAATGTGGCCAGTAACTTCTCGAATAGCCTAGTTTGTCAGGGGTCATAATAATCCACTCATTACATGCCGTGGCGACAGTCAGTTGAGATATTGTTGGACAGACAGACCGAACAAACAACACTGCCATCCTCCAAAAATGAATGCAAAAAAAAAATTAAAACGATGAAATTAGGAAGGTTAAAGTCCAACTGAAACTGTACGACATGTTTTGCTCTGTAGCTCACAGGTGGTCTCTTTTTGTATCTTGATATTTTTACGTGTGGTTTAATGGCGGCACCTCCTCGTCTACGTATATTACATTGGTTTTTGGCAACTTGCAATAGACTGTGAACTGCAGTTAATATTAGCTCCCTAGCTAATGTCGCCTTTTTTCTTTTTTTTCTTCTTTTTTTTAAAATCTAGAAGACATGTCTTTCTTGCACCTTAGCTTGTTGGACGAGCTGCAAACCAGCGTCCACCAGGGACCGTGTAGTGTCAGTGCTTCACAGAGAAAGCATAAAACAGCACACTGTTTGTGTGAAAGGTGCTATGATAACTTTGTTATGATATGGCGCTATATAAAAAAAACTTAATTGAATTAAATTAATTAGCTTTGAGCGTGAAAGTTCATTCTTGACCTTGGCAACAGTAGTTTGACAAAATAAGTTTACTAGCTTCTTTCTAGAGCTTTCAACCGTTTGCTCAGTTGTCGGATTACATGATGATTCAACACCATAAGTATGGCCCTTTGGTCATGTGATGTACCAGATTATTTTGTCAAGGTAATTAGCGAGTTGACTGTTGTCTAAAGATCTTTTTCAGAAAAAACATACTCTGTTAGCAAAGGACCAAATAGATCCTACAAATGCAGTTAGACTTAATATAATTTGTAGTCATCATGACTCAGGTCGGGCCTTGGTTACTCTGGCAATATCTAGCTTGGAGGCTAAAGCAGCATTTCTGTAAATGTCAAAAGGTTCTCATGCAGTACTAACAATAAATTAGATCTGACTGCAGAAAGGTATGAACTTTGTAATTTCAGTTGGACTTTACAAACAGAATCAGGGTAGTACAGTAGGTGGCACATATATCCAGTGAATCAGACACGTTAGAAATGTAATGGCACAAACACAAGAAAATAGAAAAGCTCCTGGCCTTCATCGAGCAGCTGATAGCTTCATTAATAACAACTCACTGTAAGGTGTCAGTGTTGGTTGTGTGAGTTGGTCCCAATCAGCAACGATATTTCTGTTCTCATTAATAGATTTTTGCTTCTTGAGATGAATGAAAAAACTGAAAAATGACTATTATCTCACATGAAGAGAACATGTAGTGCAAGTCTTTACATGCAAGCAAATATATGATCCAGACAAAAGCCAGAATGATATTGACGACAATCAGTAAGCGTGCCATGTGATCACACACACACACAAAAAAAGCACATCCCTGAAACTCAGAAATCTGAAATAATTCGACTGGGACCAGATGGATTTTGTTTTAAAAGAGGTCAGAAAATATCGAAAGGAAAAATAAACTGATTCTTATGTCGTAATCAAAACATCGTAAATGCCAATGTTCGTTATTCATTGGTTCTGATTTACACTGGAAAAAAAGAGAAATGAAAATATCATTAAATATCTCAGTAAATACCATGAAAGTGATAAGGCTTAAATCTTTCTCCAGTTCTGACTGGCCTCACAAATATGATTCAAACGTTTCCCCCCAAAATGACCAGATATCCACGTGGACGGACGGCTTCACACTGCGATCTTCTGGAAAAAGCCCTGATTGTCAGAACAAATTGTAAGAGTATGGTTGTTATTTCCCGGCCTTAAAGCTAGTCCCAACAGTATCCACACTCATCCATCGCCCCTTTCAGCCCAGTCAATCCTGCGTTTAGGAAATCCGCTGCATCTCGTCCTCGGTCACCTTGGTGGAGTCGACTGGAGAATTAATGCACAGGAGCCCGAGAATGTTCGAAAGGGCTGTAAAGCTTTACCGTCATTGTTGCGCTCTGCGGCGAGGCGGCCCGCGGCGCAGTGCTGCGTCAGTACATATCCGAGCTCTCGGGCCTCGTCGGTCGGGAGCTCCGAGGCTGATGGACTCGCTGGCTCTCAGCAGTTCTGGGTTTTAGATGTTCCTCTGGGCAGTGAGGTACTTGAGAGCAGCCGAGCCGTACTTCCTGGACAGGTCCTGGTGGAACTCGTCCTTCAGGGTGTTCAGACAGTTGCGGTAGCTGGAGCTGGAGCGAAACTTGGAGATGTCAAAGCTGGGAGCGTGGGGCATGTGGATCATGAAAGCGTTGGGGAGGACCATAAGGTCGTACTCCTGAGAGACGGAAAAACAAACAGCCGAATTTAGCTTACTTCATTTTTTTTTCCTAATAACAAATGTTAGTTTTGGCCTGTTATTTACTCAAACACACTTCCAGAAAGGAAAGTGCTGGACGGTCTCCATTTTGGTTTAAAGCTGTTCATGTGATTTTATTTATTTTCTCATGACATAACCAGACCAGAAAAAATCTCCACAACATGTTTTAAGTGTTAGCTAAGTGTCACTTAGCTGTCTGAATGTGAACGAAGGCGTGTTGGAAATACCCTCATTGACCTTGAGCACCTGAGTGCTCATATTTTGCATTTGGACTGTCGCCACAAAGCCCCACCCTCTCTAACCAGCCATCTTGGTGCAGACGTACCTGTGCATCCAGCTCCATGATGTGGGACACCTTGTTCCAGCCGAAGCCCACGAAGCGCTGGTCGTACTCTGGACAGTCTCGTCTCACCACAACGTACGGTTCAAAGTCCGCCTCCCACTCAACCTTATAAGGTGTGGTGGCTGTTCGCCATTCGGCATAGTTGGTAGGAGCATGACCTTTGGGCCACACATGATACCTGGAGAGGCAGGAAGACAAAGACACATGTATCCATTATACGATGTCTTTGGCTGGCACATTATTCTCCAATCGCCTTGTTTTTCCCCAGTCATCATTCACTGATATGAAAAGTGAATTGTCGGTTGTTCATGTTCAGGTACCTGAAGGTGTAGAGAGTCCCCATGTCCAGCATGGAGAGCAGCTCAGCTTTGGATTTGGGGAAGGACAGACGATAACGAAGCGTCTCAAAAGCTGGAACCACCAGAGCCTTCTTAGTGTGAGCCATGTCCAGCTGCACCACAGACTTCCTGCACAGAGGAAGCAGGACAGGTGAGCCACAGGTGAGATGCATAAAGACTTTCTATCAGTGGACTAATAGATCAATGTCATTAGTTACTCCTGTGATTTTCCTGCTATAAAAAGGTCTATTAGCTGTTTTGGACTTGGAACAGAGGATAAAATCCACTGTCTTACAAGCTATTATTGTATTTTCAGCCGTACTCAAGAGTGACCTCGAGTACATGGCGGATGGTCTTACCTGAGGTAATCGTAGAGGCCGTACATCGGCAGGAAGTCCACGTCGGTCAGGAACACGTATGGCGTGTTGGCGTTCTTCAGGGCTACGTTCCTCACCAGGTTGACGGGGTAGAACTGGCCCTCCTTGTAGACGATGTGGTAGCCGACATTCTTGCGGTTCTTGAGGACCTCAGAGGCCTGAGCGTAGCGTAGGAACTGCTGAGCCTCGGCGTCAGACATGTAGAGTGCCAGGCTGATGGGGCCTTCCCAGTGCTTACAGATGGCCTCCAGCATCTGCAGCCTGCAGTTGGCACATTTAAAGTCACATGCGTTATTGAGGGCTGCAACTTAAGATTACTATCAAGTCAATTCTCTGTTTCCAGTTTCCAGAGCCCAAGCTGACATTTTCAAATATTTTGTCCGACCAGCAATCCAAAACCCAGAGAGATTCAGTTTATTGTGATATAAGATGGAGAAAAGCAGCAAACCCTCACGCTGGAGAAGCTGGAAATGCTAAATGTTTTACATTATGCATGAGGAATGACTTTATTACCAAACATGGTGATACAATTCGAGTAAAATTACCAATATTGTGCGGCAAAATTACAGGAAATAACAAGAGCAGCAATTGTGTTGAGTGTACAATCTCACTACAAAGTCCATTGAGTAGCTGTTCTGGACCTTCCAATCACATCTACAGATTTTGATCAGTTGTCATGAAATTGTGGATGTTAAGATTTTCATTTTTTGAATTGTTTTTTTAAAGCCAAAATGGAAGCCCTTAAAGTGCTCAGAAAACAAAAGGGAACTGCTGATGAAGATCAACTGCTGTTTCCAAGGTCAAGAATTAACTTTGAACATCAGCAATACTTGTGTGTTTACTGGGGAAAAATCATCTAAAACTATTTAAAGGCATGTGACAGTGAAGCTGTGTACAATGTGTTGGTTGGGTACCTGTCCATGGAGAGCTGGGCCACCAGTGTGATGTCCGTGTCGTCCTCGGTGGGCGTGTACTCGTACTGCAGGAAGTAGAGGTGCACTCGGTGAACTGTGAGTCGCTCCCGACGGAAGTCATAACACTGATCGTCCTCGTCCAGCTCCTCCAGCGCTGCCTGCAGCTGAGGAGACAGACGCAACGCTGCTCAAAGCTCTGAGGAATTCTTCTCAAGTACAAACGATTTCTTTCCAAGAAGAAAAAATTCTTTAGATCATCATTTCCTGTTGCTTCAGACTGGACAGTGCTCATTAAACTTTCTCCTCCTCAGTTCAGCTTTGGCTCCTTTTTTGTTTTTGCCTAACAAACTAGACCATAAACACACCAAAACCAATTATACCAATTAACTCAAATAACCAATTATATACCAATTAAATCAATTTGGATTGTAATCAAGATTTAGCAAACCTAAGCAGGAACTGTGTTGCCATGGCAACCACACTCCTGCTGTGCACTGAAAAGTCGAACTGATCTCCTGCCAGATAATAATGACATTTTTGTTCTGGGATCCTTTCTGAAAATGTTTGTGATTATGTTAAAAATAAATATTGGCCAATAGATCGTTATAACAGGTAGATGTTGCTCTCAAAAATCAATATTGGCTTCGGCCTCGAAAATGCAGCGTCAGTCTGGCTCCATTTCAAACACCCTTAAGTACCATGATACGGTAGAGCAGACTTCAATATGTGTCATGTAAATGTATGTCGTAACCTGAGTATCTGCTGACTGGGCTTTCTGTGTGTGTGTGTGTGTGTGTGTGTGTGTGTGTGTGCGCGTCACCTGGACGCTCTCTGGACTGGCCTGACTCGGGCAGCCGAACAGCTCTCGTCTCAGCAGGTTTCCATCGTACTCCAAGAAGGTCAGGTAGAGGTTCCTGAAGAACTCCACGTGTTTGTTCTTCACACGGAGCTTCTTCGGAGAGTTCCAGTGGATCACCTGGAAACCACAGCAGGACGGTGACTCAGTACAGTCTGGAAATACTGTACCAGAACCTTTTATTTTAGGAGACTTTCTACTTTTCCTGCAGAGGGACATGTTTTAACATGATGGCTGTACGTTGTCACTTTGCAGATTTTTTTATAGGAGATAAATATTGTGTGTAGCGTGAAGAACCAGGCATACAAAGGGAATGACGTCTGTACTGTTCTCAGTCTTCTTATATAAGTTTGGCTCAGAGCTCGTCTGCCACAATGTAAACCTATTTTCTTCAAGTCACCATCACTGAATACACTGTACATGTACTGTACTCGCTCCTAGAAGGCACCAGACGATAAAACTCACATCTTTCCTGAATTGAAATGTCATAGGATCATTTATGTAAGTATGTTGGGAACGTCCCGTGCTAAACTACTAATTCGAGATGGTTCTTCTTTAGAGGATTCTGGCAGAGGGGAATATGGCCGCCTGCTGTCACAGCTGCTAAAGAAACGCTGGCAAGTTCCACGTTCTCACACAAATCTGTTAATATGGAACTGACCATCTACAGAAAACATGGGGCACGCCAGGAAACTCTGGAGGCTTGTTTTTTACTTGTTGTAAACTGATATTAAAGTAAATTTTTTTTTTTTTTAAATAGAGATGTTTTGGCTAAAAATCTTATCAAAGCATGTTCCATCAGTTTCATCTGACAGTGAACCAGGAAGATGTCACATTTTATTCCCTGACACGGTGATTTTAAGATGTTATCTTATGGAAATCTCATTTGGGGGATTTTTTTAATTTCATAGTCACTATCTTTTGGAATGACCATTATTGATGCATGAACATACATCAGGCCCACAGCTGGGTTCAGTTATTTTGGCTGGTTAGGGGTAGGGGGTCTGCTATGCTGGGATGTACGTGAGGTCGGCAGATTCATTGAACCAATTCAAACAGGAGAGTGAGAGACATGTCAATCAAAGACAGTTTGTACACACAGTCCTGAGATCAGCCAGAGGTGCAGGGCCTTTAACACTTTCAGCTCTTTGACTTTTGATACACGAGAGAATATTTTCCTGCTAGTTTACTTAAACTTAAATAACATTCTGAAAGCAGGACTTCTAATAATAATGGCGACATCATATATGTTATATAATTTACACTGCTGCACAAACACAAACACTTACTACACCACAGAGAGTACAGAGGTGGTGGTTCTGTAACAGGAGCTCTCACAGTAAGGGTCTCTGGAGGATGACCGTGTCTGCCCTCAGCAGTAAATCATTGACTGATTGGTGTGTGTGTGTGTGTGTGTGTGTGTGTGTGTGTGTGTGTGTGTGTGTGTGTGCGTGTACCTTGAGGTCGGACACCTCGGTGTAGCACTGCTCCGAGCGGGTGTGATCCGACAGCTGAACGTTCCAGAAGCAGGGCAGCTGGTGCACCAGGACCGGGTTCTGCTTGATGAAGGCGTTGAAGATGTCCTGCACACAGTGGACAGACAGCAAAGTGTTAACAGCAGCTCTTGTTGACTTGTTCTTCAGTCCGACGGCTCCTGATTTAAATCAGAATTTTAGACTTTTATATTTTTTATTTGGACAAAGTTCTTGACTGCTGTTTTGTTGAAAACCAAAGTTGATTCTTGACCTTGGAAATCATATCGTAGTAAAACCGAGCTACACCTGCTGATGAAGACTAAGATGAGGTTGAAAGCTCGGGAAAAAGCAGTCATTGTTTCCATTTTTACTATTCTCTTTTTCAATACTATTAATTTCTGCATTGGTACAGTACATATACACCTACATGTCTTCATGCATGTATGGGTTTGTAAATGTATAAAATATAAAAGAGCAATAAATAAGGATTATTTAGAAAGATGTTCATACACTTCTGTGCTCTCAGCTGTTCGGACTAAATGATAGTTGGACATTTGCACTTGCACAGAACAGTTAGGTCATCAGTATGGAGAGCTGCAGGACCGAGTCCTAAAACCCTGAGATGAGTTAGCATGTTAGCATGTTAGCTCTTCCTGTTCCCTCGTCTGGAAGTCGGGGGGGTTTCTTGAATGGGTTTTTGGTTCAATGCCTGAAATAAGGTCTGTGGTTAACACAAGCTGAAGAGATTTTAAAATCC
>LKNJ01007611.1:2215-15728 GCA_002120245.1 Maccullochella peelii | reverse complement strand
TGTCATATTCTCAGTAATTGCACCTACCATGCTCTTTATGTAGAAAACTGTGGAAGAACACTGTGGAAGGCCTCAGTGGTGATCACTCAGCTTCTCCACATCACTGAAAGCCCAGTGGAGCTGCATAGGGAACAGTGGATGTGCCAAAAATGTTCTTTGCAGGACACAGTAGCCTGGACAGCTGTAACAGAATTACACTTTTTCATGAAACCCAAACAATATGACATAAGAACAATACATAGCAATATTACATTATAAGTACAACTACTCAAGGCTGCAACAGCTCAGTGTTAATCTTTATTCAAAGTTGTCGGAATATATCAGGATGCAAACATTTACCTAATGAGACTGTTGTTTGTAATGTAACATGAGACTACATGACCACAACAGGAGAGACCGAGGGCTGTTGCTGTGAGGTGAGGTCTCTGCTCATTTGAACTGACTCCCACAGAGTTGATTTTAACACTTTTTCAGGGGTTATATAGCTCCACACTCTCCAGAATTGAATTAACACTTTTGAAATAGTTAAACATTTAACACTATGTCAGAGTTCCTTTGTTTAACACTATGTCAGAGTAAAAAGTAGCACTAAGAGATTAAACAAATAACACTGCTCTGAGTTAATTTTGTAACTATTTGGGTAGTGTTAGTTTCACTCCCTAAAGTGTCAAACTATCTACAGTGATAATGTTAAAATAAATATTAATTAATACCAATAAACAATAATTATCAAAGAATAATATTTATTTTTGCCTTTTCTTCCTTGCAGTCATACAGTCAAATCAAAACATTGTGAATGAAGGTATAATGTACATACTTAAAACATTGTGAATGAAGGTATAATGTACATACTTTCATGTGAATCATTAGAGTTGAGATAAAGAAACTGAACATTAGACACAAGAATAATGTGCAGCCACAGAAAAAAACTACACTACAGAAGTGATTATTCAAACATCTTCTCACTGGCTAGTGCAAGATGGGAATGCCTATAAAGATTTCATTTAAATTTCATCCGTTTTTTAAAAACCCTCATTACACAGCCCTAATTTACACATGTGGCTAAGAAGGTGACATGTGACAAATTATTATAATCACCTTAATAATATAATTACCTTATGAAAGACTACAAGTCTCTCAACTGCATCACATGCATTGATTTTTGGAGACTTCAGTTTCCCTGGTGGTGGCGGAAGGAGATGTATCAGCAACAACAGGGAGGCCATTTCTTCATCATAGGCTGAGGGCAAAGAGTCAGAAGAATTAACTGAAAACTCTTCAAATGTTATACTTTTCAAGTTTGAATGAGAACTGGGAGGCATTATGAGATAAACAGTCATCCATCTAATGTTCATATTTATCCCAAAAAGCAAATCATACAATCATGAAAAAAAAGAATGAAGCATCTGTAACTACAATTATAGTAAATGCTTTAAAACAAGCAAAACAAAAACAACTCACTTGTTGCCTCATCAAGACCACTTTCTGCTGACTGCACCAACTCTGGTGTTGAAGTGAGCCACTTAGCCTCTTTTATGACATTTGGCTTGAAGAACAAATCCCATTTCTTAAGCAGCCTGGAGGATGTCTCATCATCAAATAGAAGAGTGAAGTCTTGATTCACCTTTAATAAAGAAGATATTAAACTACTACTACAAGAAATACTTTCAAATACCAAGCCATTCTAAACATCTCGTTCCAAACTTACCAATCCTTTGGTATCCAGGAATCTTGGGATGGTGGAGAAGATACCAACACTTTTGCCTGGGTCATTGACAAGCTTCTGGCGCTCCTTGTTAAAGGCATATAAATAAATCAGAGTCTATGTTACATGATGAGCTTGTAGAATTAGATTTTAAAATAATTTCAGTTTATGGGTGTACGTTTTTCCTAAGCCAATAAAAGATAAACCAATAATAGATAAAGATAATAAAATGAAGCACTTTTATCATGGAATTGCAGAAAGTAAAACCGCCCTTCAACCTCCTCATCCAACTTCACATATTTCTGTTGTTGGTTGTACTTCACCTGGACCAGCATTTTTACTGAGACATGCAAGAACGTTTCACAAAGTTAATTAACATTTAAAGAAACGGTAGAAAGTAAATTCCCGGTCACAAAGTGAAACATGTGTCTGCATGTTGGTGTAACCGGTGGGCTTCTGCGTTGTGTTGGTTAGATCAGAAAAGACACCGTGACTTCGGCTTGCTTGACCTCTGGTAACAACACGGAAACAGAATCTCCAAGTCAATTGTGCATATAACCCGCTCCAGCTCCTTTCCCACAGGGATATTGTACAAAAAGGGGAGAGGGGAAGTGGCAAAAGGAATTTATAGTGGGGACCACAGAAGAAGAAATAAGGAGGAGGGGTTTCTCATATAGATTCTGGAGATTCTAATCAGACAGGTTTTGTGTAATTATATATGACCCTGTTACATTGGGACATGTTTTTGTGGCTCCAATACGTTCAACCATGCCATGCCAAATAAAAACGCAATAGACTCAAGACTCAAACAAGATTTTAATATTTTTAAGATTTTAGTAAAAAACATAAAGCTTTGTTTTTTGTCACTTTGAGATAAGAGATGGACTTTATCTATCGAAATTGTCATTTTAGTAGGCTGACTATAGACAGTAACGTATCTAGCTAGCTACCATAGACTGCTAGCAAGCTAACCACCTCAACAAATTTGATGTTCAGTCCTGGCAACAAACACCACTTTGTAAAGAATATATTCTACGTAGATGTTTCATTGTACATACTGCAGGTCACAGTGTCCATTTATAATTGTTTTAGTAAGTTTGATTTAATTGCGCTTACCGTGTAACGTTAGAACTGCATGAGGAAAATTGCTTGTCTGTCTCCTTGTCTCCAACCAAAAGAGGTGCACGCGTGGGCAGGGCTTTATTAACTCTCTTGCGGAGTTCGGCTACACATATGTGATGTCTGTCTGTCAAATAACTCCAACACTGAACACCATTTAAATGAGAAAGTGTAAAAATTACACTTTGGGAGTGGAAATCAACTCTGAAATGTTTAACACTGAAATTTCAACACTCCAATTTTTGCTGTGAGCAGCGACACACTAACATACATAAGGTATCTACACACTGCAAAGACTGCCCATGTAAAGTACATTTTCCCCTAACACCATGTCCTAACAGTGAGCTGTGGGAGGAAAATTCAGAAGATGGGCCAGATGTCTTCAGAGTCTTCACCACACCATAAACTTACTTCAATAATAATAATAAAACAACTGAGTCAAAAAGAGTTCAAATATGAATAGAGTTTACTGTTTAAAGCACAAAAAATAAAACACGAGTTAGGTCCTAGGAGTAACTAACCAATAACAGCTTGCACTCTTGCTTTTATCCTGTCTCTTCACCCTTCTGTTCGTGCTCCGTCTTGAGAATCTCTCTTTGACCTTGAGTCAGACCTGCAAACTCACAAGAGGTGAAATAGGTGACATGTTTGTAAACTCAACCCCTGTAGGGGGGTCTGGGGGCATCCCCATTTTTTTGGGATTTTAACATGTAAACAAAGCATTCTGGTGCACTCTGAGAAGAAAAAAAATGTAGTTTATTTCTTCAGTATTTTGGCCTGTACAAGTCTTTTGAGTGCTCGTTTTCGCTGCTTAGCAATGTGCCTCTTTCTTGCCCCAGTTTCCTCCTCTACCACTTCCACCCTTTTCTCTGCAGCACTTGTAGATGGCTGGCAGTCAAACTCCATCCTTCTCTCTCTGACTCTGAGCAACTTATTTTGTCGCTGGGCCTTGTCTCTTGTTCCTGGCGAATATTATCAGCTGGCCTCCTTTTTCATGATCATAAAAGTTTGTTGAGGCTAACCCCAACTGCATCTGTCAAGGTTAAATGATCCGCCAGAGCTGGTGTTTCCTTACGTTTTAATTTCCCTCGTAAATTACAATGACGGACATTAAAGTCGGATAACAATACGGCTGCAGTGGGAGTTAGCCTTGACTCCGCAAAATTATTTTAATTCTGAACTGTAACGTTGTAATCATAGACTGTATGTTTGTAATACACAATTCACTGAAGTTAACGTTAGCTGGCATGCTAACAAGCTGGCAAGCTTTCCATTATAAACAGGTTGGGTAAGATTTGATGGGGTAACATTAGGAAAAGTGTATCATGACACACTTCGTGATACCTAACGTTAAGTTAGCTAAACAGCATATTAGGTCGTTGGCAGCAAACGAGACTTACCTCAAAACTAGTGTAGTAGTACCGCGAAAAGTTTACTTTATACATCCATGGAAAAGAAGACGATGCTGTTATCTTGATTCTGATTGGCCAAAAGACCCGAAAGGTCTCACCAAAGATGTTTTATTAAGAAGAAGATCTCTACGTGACAACAGCTTTCTGAAACGTCTCTGTTCTCACTCCAGTCTATGGGAAATTGCGCTGGCCATTTGACACCCCCACCACAAAAAAAAAAAACTCTTCGGATCTACATGATTCACATGAATGACATATTTTGATTCAAAACAGTGAATTTCGCCGAAACGCGAGTAGTTTGCAGGTATGTTGAGACTCAGCTCGACTGGCTGTGAAATATTAGTGACTTGGCTGGGAACAGTGTTTTTGCTAAGAAATATTAGTGATTCGCCTGGGAAAAATTTGTGTCCACCAAAGGCCCTGCAAAGGCCTGTGCTGTGACATCATCTTCAACACCTCTCTGTCTCATACACGATTATCTCCCAGAGTCAGCCTACCTAACTCTTAAAGACTCTTAATGATTCAGAACAGTAATACATTAATTAATTATAGTTTGATTCGATTGATTATGACTTACATTGAGTCTGTACTAACCTATCCTCTCTGACTTGACCTTTTGATTTAGCAGTGTGTAAAAAATATCCCACAGAGCGTCCGACTATCTGGTCGCATTCAGTTAGGACACCGTGGTAACATAACGTAACATAACGTAGAGGCGCTCTCTCCAGCACCAAACAAGAAGCAGCAAACTGGATAGTTACTTCAGTAACGGCCGAAAAACTCATTAAATACCGTCACACACACAATAGACGGTGAATTAAATGTTTTATGAGTCAGTGTTTAATTCGGCGTGCATCTGATCCACCAACCAGCACTTATTTTAGTGAGAAATCTTAATTTTGGAAACAGTTCGCCTCTAATTCCTACGGTCCTCTCCCACTAAAATGGCGCCGCTAACCAGAGACTGGTAGCAAGTTGAGGTGACAAAATGTAATGTTTGTACGGAAATACAGTTTCTTTATGGATTATATTGACGCCGAATTGACATATGACGCCCTTTATCTTGTGTTTCTAGAGTTGTGTGCATTTTACGGACACGTACGGAATTGTTAATATGTAGTATTTCTAAAAGGGAGTTTGGCGTAATATTTTCCCTGGACAGCGTCTCATTTTCCTACTATACCTCATCTTGCTTATCAGTAATCTTGCACCCCCACTTAATAACTTGGCACCCATGCCTGCAGACATATAACAAACTAATAGCGTTAATGTTAGTGTATATCTTGCAGCAAGTAATGCCAATAATGTTCTGGAAAATAATATCTAATATTTACCTCAGCTGATAGCATTAGCTTGTGCTAAACGGCTAAAAAAAACACAAAGCATAACTCTTTTTACAATACTTACATTTCCCTCTTCTGCAGTTGTGCCATGGACAGTTGGTATTGATTCCCCTTTTAGGAAAAGTTTCATTGCCAGTCCTGCATTGTTACTGACCCAAGTTGGAAAAGCAGTCACACACAAAGTGGTTAGCACAGCCGTAGCTTACAGACTCTTTGCCGACTGTAGCTGGGGCATTGTCTTCAAAGTAAAACTTTATCCACTCAGCTCTTCTGTCCTCTGAGACTGGGAGTCGATGTAGCGATTTGTGCTGGTCTTTGCAGCCAACAACAGAGCAGTTGCTGTGTTTATCTCTTTGCTTTGGCATAACACTAGCGAGTCAGGCACTTGCAAGAAAAAAATGGCACACCCTCGCAAAGTTAGTTCTCAGGCCGTGGTTGGACATACTGAGATGGGGGGTGGTAGGCAGAACACAAAAAAATGACTGGGTGGTCTAATTTCACATTTGGTGTTGGTCACACTCCACATACCCAAAAGTATGTGCAGAAACACTGAAAAAGTGAGTTTTGCATGATATGTCCCCTTTAAGAAATATTTCAGGACTTAGTCCATGTGGGATGAGGTCTCGGAGCGGGCTGTGACTGCTTCCTGCTTCCTCAACTGATCAGTAATAATGCATGTGAGTCGGGTGAGGCAGGTTCAGCCAGGGGATGCTGAGAAGTCTGTCACTAAACTGCAGATACCTCGGGGGAGATAAACAGAGGGGGGAGGAGGGTGATGGAAGGAGGGGGGTCAGTGACAGGTCTCTGACTTGTGAGTCTGAGCCGACAGCTCATCCAGCTGATGAGGGAGAAATTGTCCCGGCCTCACAGAGCGGCAGAGATGAGAAGAAGAGGAAAGAAGACAGATCTGCATGCGCAGACAGGAGGGAAGAAGAGAGAGTAAATACAGGAGGTTAAGTTAAATGTGCTGCCAGTTAAAAACAGCTTTTTAGTAATGCCTAGTGATTTATTAAAGAGCAACTTGCAGGATGGAAACCTCAGTGAATCGATGTGTAGAAAAATGATGTAGAAACTAGATTTCCAAAAATATATACATGTACTACAGTAACTTCTGGAGTGGTTTTTGTAAGAGAGTTTTATGGTGCCTCAAAAATCACGAATTGGACTAGATGTCTCACAAAGGAGAGCAGCCAAGTTAGGTCCAGTTTAACGATATAAATATGGATCCGAATGCTAGTTTTGAAACTGACGAGGTTGTAAATGTATATTCATATGCATATGAAGAACCACAGCTTTATAATTATGAGCCTGCTAGGTGTCCAAGACACCAGGAAAAGACAAGGATTAGAAGAAATAATGGCCATAGGCAAGAAATTGAGTAGTGGTGTGAGAACCAGTGGAGAATTGGGCAGGTGTCTTGGCGAGTGACTGGCATTATTCACATCACAATATTGTAAAGTTTGCTATCACATATCAACAAACAATGTTGATCTCACTGAGGCCACATCTTTAACACATCAACACTGTCTTTACACTATTATGATCTTAGTTAACCATTGTGAAATAAAATTTGACATTTTAGTTTAAGTTATAGAGGGAGCTAGCAACTGACGAAAAACCAAAATGGCTCCAGTGTACAACACATGGTTAATATGAAAAAATATTCTATTTTCTCAGCTCCGTCAGACGTCACCTCCATCAGGTTTTGTGTCTGACAGAGTTGACATGTATACTGACAGGGTTGTCAAGTGATCCCAAAAACTCTTTTTATAATAATGTTATTTTTGAATATGGGAAAATATTCCAATGTTATTTCATTGGCTCTGTTTACATACATTTACACTTGACTGTAGAGCATTGTAGTGAAATGTAATGGGGCATGCTCCTAAGGTTGTTTTAAAAGAATGTGTGAAAAATAAGGATTAGAAAAAAGAAATATAAAGGACACAATTCTAAGATAAAAAAAATATAAATATATGTAAAAAAGTAAAATGCACATTTCAATCAGGAGAGACTTTATTTTTAAATTTAAAAGTGATCAAATACATGTATAGACATAGTGCACAATAAAGTTTAGATATGTGTAGAGTCTTGGAGGAGGGTCGCATTGATTTCACACTGAAAGAACAGCTGACAGCAGCAGAGAAAGGAACAGTTTCAGCAACAATATGATTGGCTTAGGGAGATTGTGGCAGAATCTGGTCGGTTTCAGTGAAATAGTGAACGCCCATAGTCATATGGGATACAGAGATGTTTGCCTGAGCATAGAAACTGTAAACAGTCTGTTGCTTAGATGGTGAGGATTCTACATAATCCTACTAGATCTGGTTCTGCACATTCTGGTGTAAAAGTCCTGCAGAGTGGGAAGTGTAGATCTGATGTCCTATGGTACACCACTCTCTGTAAGGCTCTACGGTCCTGAGCAGAGAAGTTCCCAGACCAGTTGGTGATATCCCCTGTGAGAATGCGTTCCACAGCACCAGAAGAGGCAGTCCTTACGACCCCCAAAGAGACTCTGAATTTCTTCAGCTATCAAAGATGGTAAAGGCCAAGATGTCTCTGTGTGTGGACCATGTCAGATTCTCAGTGATGTGGAGGTGAGCACCTTCAGGTACCTGGGAGTGTTGTGTGGATTCTCAGGGGTTTAAGAGCTGGCTGCTTCCTTCCAAGCAGCAGAGGAACTACAGTTTTGCTGACATTCAGTAAGAGGTAGTTGGCTCCCCTCCTCTTCCAGGTCATTGGTTTGTATGATACAGATTTAGCCAAAGTACAAACTTGTAAAGCTTCTCTATAAAACAACTCACCTCTATGAATATGGCTGTTTTGTGTTTTGATGAACATCTGAATGGTATGGAGTCACCTAATGAATGAATTTGCAGTGTTCTTTGGTACAGATTTTTATTATCTATACTTATCTAGACTACTTTCTCCAGATTTTTTAAATTTTACAGTATGTTTATGTGCTTAGGTAAAGTATTCCGTCATTACAATCAACACAGCTAGTGTTGATTGTTTGAAAATTGACACAGTGAGCTACTAACAGGAAAATGTATTCCTTTCACCCCGTTGCTGCGAGGAACACAGCACAGCTGGAATTACTAACTGAATTGGACTAATGAATGATTTATCCAATTAAAAGCAATTACATGGATGAACAAACCAGAGGCAGAGTGAAAGCCCATGGCTTAATTAGAAATGTTTCACTTTGTTAGAGATCTGAAGGAATGAAAAGGAAGAAAAATCATTCAATGCAGAAAGTCTGTGAACATGAAGCTTTAATGACCCGATATATTTCCTTTACGACTACACAGTGAGGTTGCAGCTTGCTGAGAAACTTAAGAGACACTTTGATAGTTGGCTTCCAGCCTCTTGAAAGGGAACAAAGTGCTTATCTCCCACTTTCTTCCACGTCATTCTGTTGGAAAGAGGCTTTGGAAAGCAAATCCCAGGGGAAATAGTAGGCTTATTTTTTATTCTTTATTAATTTTGCCTCATACCTCAGTGAGAAGAAATGAAAAGAATTTAAAAGGAGTAGTCCCTCAGAAGTGAGATTTGTAGGTAATATTTGCTCTAAAGGCAAATCAAAGTTTCAGGCATAATAGCATCTGTACACACAGTGACCCTGGAGATGAACTGCTCCTAGATCAGTTAGCAACATTCTGTGATAATGCTGTAGGGAAACACAGTGTTAAAGGATGCATGCCGCCATTTAATGAAATCGTCTTTCTCTTGTCTTCTCCAGTCAGATAATTGGATGTCAATTTTATGTGTGTCCATTACACAGATGATTAGCCTAGCTTGTGGTGGAAATTATGCATTTCCCTATGTGAGAATAAAATCTCTTACCAACAACACTGTCTTTGTATATTTATTAAAGCAAAGCAGATAACAGAGTCAATATATTTCAGCTGAAAGGACAGAGTCTGCTCACAAGATGTGATGACAGAGTCTAACACTAGTGAAATGGTGCACAAGTTACAAGTCAGTCAATCTCGCTCCGGCTACATTAGGCTTCAGATGGGTGAGAGAGTGGGGGGCGAAGGGAACAGTTCTCTGTTTGACCGTTGCCGTCACAGACGTACGCCTTCACACTCAGACATAGACAAAACCATAAGGATGTGGTTTTGTGGAACAGGTTTTATACATATAAATACAGAGCTGGAAAGTACCAAAGGTGCAAAGAAACTGCGAGGTCTTCAGGATTCAAAATTCATACGAGTGTGGTTTCCCTTTGGCCATACTAAGGCCACAAACATAATACACAATTTATCATAACATCAGTGAATACTATCCAAAAGGTTTACGTAAACACATCATAAATTGGTAAATCAGAAAGCAATGCTGTAACCAGAGATTATTCTTCACCATGTCTGTTTTGGTAAAAGGGTTTGAGAGATGCGAGCAGCGTATGCGGTTGTGCGGTGTATGAGTCAGACTAGTTGCATTAGTCGTAGCATTGGGGTGTTTTGTTTGTTGCCCTACAGTATACAATAGGGCTGTGTGGTTGTTTAAGGTGGTGTTGGCTGTGCAACTGTGTTGAATTATCTGATCTTCCAACAAGATGATTGGAAACACAATTATGCATGTTAAAAATACTAGACAAACCAATGAGCATCTGAGGCCGCCCCATCCTGGACCCCTAAAGGGATGCCAGGGGCGGTGTCTGGGTTCCATTGCTGATCCCTCGTTGGTGACACAAACTGTCTGTTTGCAGGTCACTTAGTTGGAGCTTGGCACGCTTCTGATGGAGGAGGGTGCTGTTTCATCCCTCGCTTGTGTTGGTCACCTTAGGAGCAGCGTTCAGCCTACACTCCTGGAGAGTCCTCAGCGCGTTGTGGTGACTGTCGGCCACTCAATGCCTCTTGGGCTGTGGCTAGCTTGTGCGGGAGATGGGTGTCCTCATGGAGGTCATTGATTGGCTCTGGGATGGCCTTGCAATGGCTGGCGTGCGCCCACGTAGCTTTCCCTGCGACCTTGACTGCTGTCTCTGTGGTTAGCAGCACCTGGAATGGGCCATGGTACCGTCTTTGCTTCCAGTCAAATGGTTTGTCTGGTGGTGGGTGTCCTGCAGGGGCCATGCGAATGGCTCCTGATGCATTGTTAGCTGCACACACTATGCATTTTTTGCAAAAATCTTGAGCAAAAACTGAAAAACCTCTTGTCAGGGTTCGTACAGCCTTTTAATAGTAAAATTCAAGCACTTTTCAAGCACTTTCAAGGTACCTAAACCACAAAATTTCAGACTCTCAAAGCTTTTATCATCACATCTAAATTTGTTCTATAAATGCAAAATGATAAATAAAGTTTACATAATACCCACAGAAATCAATGTATATTTTCTCTTTGTTTATTTTACCAGCTGTTCAAGTTTGACTTTGACTGTATTTTCTGGCTGTGATTATTCAGTGTTTGCTAATTTCCGAGTGGATCAACAGAGGACTTATCTACCTATGATTGACAAGTGAACACAAGAAAAGAACATTTCTTTTTTTGAATCTTTAATGGTGTAGAAGAACTGACAGCCTTTAAATCATTAAAAAAACAACTGACACGTTTGCACGAGTACAATAATATCTGTATCTGTTCAAACAACAAAAATGATCAAATGAACAAAATGATCACATTATACAAGTGTTTTTTAAACGGAAAATCATTACTGGACAAAAGTAATTGCATTGAAGCCAGAGGATATCCATCCATCCATTATCTATACTTATTATAGATAATATCTACCTATTATCTATCTTATCCTCGGAGGGTTGCGGGGGGGCTGGAGCCTATCCCAGCTGACATTGGGCGAGAGGCGGGGTACACCCTGGACTGGTCGCCAGTCAATCAATCATGACACATAGAGACAGACAAACATTCACACTCACAGTCCCACCTACGGGCAATTTAGAATCATCAATTAACCTAACCTGCATGTCTTTGGATGGTGGGAGGAAGCCGGGGTACCCAGAGAGAACCTACACAGACACGGGGAGAACCTGCAAACTCCACACAGAAAGGCCCCAGCTGACCAGTGGGGTCGAATCGAGCACCTTCTTGCTGTGAGGCGACGGTGTTAACCAGTGCACCACCATGCCGCTCGCCAGAGGATATGGTATAATGAATAATAGTTTATATTATTATTCTGTGTTCAGTGGTATAGTAAATTACTTAACACAATTCACTAAGTTAGTATATTTACATGTTTACTTAGTCCATTCACATATTTACATTAGCAGGTTTAGTGTTCATGGCAACTCATTCAGTTCTTTTACTTTCTCATTTATCTGACGCTCCACCATCTCAAGGTGGACCACCTTCTCTTTTGCGGCTCGTCAAAGTCTGTTTGCTTTGGAAATCAAGATGAGTTTCCCAAGTTCTTCTGCTTTCTTTGCATTACGATCAGCAGATTTATTGAGAACCTGAATGTCTTCTACCATCCTTTTTCTCTTCTCTTTCAGCTCTCCTATCTCATCCATCACTCTTTTTCTTTTTTCTACTGTTGGTATTTCTGTCTCGCAGATGCTGCTGCAAGCAGAAGCTCTTTGGTATAGGCAATTCTCAGCACCCCCCCCAACACTCTTCACATGGTCAATAATGACTCGCTGTGCCATCAGCGAGTGCTCATGCATACTGTCCACCATCACTTCCTTGTTGACCAAAAAGTCTGTTTCTACAGAGGCTTGGCCATGCGAAAAGATCAGGAGGTGTTTCACAATTTCCCACAGGTGGCACCACTCTGCTTTGGTGGACAACTGTTCGTGGTAGAATTCATCTAATCTGTTGCTGTCTGGGTTGAAGCTCCTGAAAGAGTCAGACTTGAGGCTGTGGTCATAGAACTGGCTGAACTCCTTCAGGACTTCATCACAGGATCTCTCATGGATGCGATCAGATTCCACAAGGATCTGAAGAACACTGGTGAGTTTCTTCACACTTGACATTTTGACAACCAAAGTATACACAAACACAGTGAAATACATCAAACATATCAAGTCATACGATTTCAGATACATCATCACTATACATTGTGTTTAAAAAACAATTTGGCTGTTTTGTGGACATAGACATTCTAATCATAGTAATAAGCTGGGGAAAATTACTTCAGATAGTTACACAATTTAATCCTTGTCTATTTTGTCGTCATCATCATTAAGGAAAGGAGGAACCCAACCTTGCATGGAAGAAATGTCAACATCTTTGTGATCATTGTCATCATGTGGAAACAGGACATATTGCCCCATTAAGGAAGATATTACCTTAGACATAAGACACTTCAGTATAGGAAGTATATAACACATTTAAAGCAACATGATTGTCAGGAATGTACAGGAAACAATTTTATGAGAGTCTTTTGCCACCCCGCCAGACATCAACCAACTTCACAAGTCCCAACCATCAGATACTTTGTGATCCTGAGATTTTTGATCATCTATTAATTGATTAAGGTGATGAACAATATGTGTCATATTATCTGAAATGTCTGGTACGAATGTACAACATTCTGCAGCTGTTATTGGATTTGTGCCACACTTTCCCCTCTGCAAGTAGCTGGGATAGTCTGATTACAATTTGAGTTTCCCAAAAACGTATCTCCAGCCTGACATGTCCTAATAAAACACACATCTGGCAAGGGCCGAATGAGGGGTTCGTAGTCATTACTGGTTCATACCACCGTCCTCTCCTAAATGTATCGCGTACTGAGACATTCCACAATCAAGCTGTAGCCCTCGAGTAATCTGTAACAGAGACATTCAGGAGATTCAAGTAAGCAGTCAGTTTGGGCACACTAGGATTGTTGGCAGTAAATTTACTCAGTGTCATAGCCACCAGCACCCTCATGGTGCTAGAGGCGTTCGGAGGAAC
The DNA here is from genome assembly GCA_002120245.1 of Maccullochella peelii. Lineage (NCBI taxonomy): Eukaryota > Metazoa > Chordata > Actinopteri > Centrarchiformes > Percichthyidae > Maccullochella > Maccullochella peelii. The sequence goes on along the minus strand of LKNJ01007611.1, from coordinate 2,298 downwards.
AGGTAGAAGGGGCAGGCATCATGAAGTGAGTAGGGAATGGTTACACAAACATAACATGACCCATTTCCAAATTTCCGTCTCCA
>LKNJ01007610.1:0-12784 GCA_002120245.1 Maccullochella peelii | reverse complement strand
CTCCTCTGGTCTCCGGCCTCCTCTGGTCTCCAGCCTCTAACCCAACCCTTTAATCCAGGGGTTCTCAACCATTTGTAACTTAAGGCCCCCTTCTGATTGTTAAACCATTTCCGAGGACCACCTTCCCAAATAAATGAGAAAAAAAACGCGACATACTTTCCATTTATGTGAATTCTTGATATAAAAATAACTAGCATTGTAAATTAACAAAAAAAAAAAAAGTCTTTTAATCTCACCATTTGACAGTGCCACTGCCCCCGCGGCCCACTAGATGGTGCTCTGAGGCCCACCATTGGGCCCCGGCCCCCTGGTTGAGAATAGCTGCTTTAATCCATACCTCCGAGTCTGCTTTTGTGTCCTACCGTTTACCTGCTTGTCACAGGGTGGTTGATAACACATTTTTCTGTGGCGTAACAAACATTTATTATTTATTTACACTGACTTCATACGTGGACCCTCTCAGACCGGCCAGTTTCATTTAGCAGCGTCTCAAAGTTTCTTTGTATTGCACATTTTCTTTTTCAGCATAACCAGAGTTCTTTGAAAATGAAGATGTATTTGAAGTGACTAGTTGCTTTAAAGATTTATAATTGATTCAATTAACATGTAGAATTTAGGTTCAACCTATAAAAAAATATTACAAAATGCATTTTATTAGAGTTTTGAAGGTGTCAAATATGAGAACTCACACACACACACACACACACACACACACACTGACCTTCCTCAGCAACAAGCCAGGAGGGAACAGGACAGACGACAGCAGCCCTTCGTTCTCGTTAGCCGGCCGCCTGTCCGTTAACGAGCCACACNTAACTCACCCTGGTGCGTGATGGTACACAGCAGTCCTCACAGAAGCTGATGTATGATGTCACAGCCTCTGTGAACTCATCCAGACTGTTGGAGACAGTCCTGAAAACATCCCAGTCAGTGCAGTCCAAGCACGCACGAAGGTCCTCCTTAGCTTCACTGGTCCACAGCTTTGATGTCCTCACAACAGGTTTAGAGAGCTTTAATTTCTGCCTGTATGTAGGAATCAGGTGGACCATGACGTGGTCAGAGTGACCCAGTGCAGCGCGGGGGACGGCGTGATAGGCACTGCTCATCAGTACTGTTCTCCTGATCTGGAATCTTTCTTCATAAACTGTAAACCCTTCTACTCCCCCCGTGAGTTCGGTTCATTCTTTCTGGTCGGTGTTTACATTCCACCGCAGGCCAACGTGCAGGTGGCACAGCACATGCTCGCCGACCAGATACTGAATGTGGAGCGGACAAACCCGGACTCCTTAGTTATTGTTCTCGGTGACTTTAACAAAGGTAACCTCACCCACGAACTCCCAAAATACAGACAGTTCATTAAATGCCCGACCAGAGAGGTGTTGCATGCTGACTGCGGGATCCAAAAGGCAAACACACAGGCTGGGGAGCAAGGGCTTTATTTGGAAAACGGGGGGGGGAAGAAGGCCAGGCGTGCAGGGAGGGCTGGAGGGCGGCATGGGGAGCTGGAGATCCGGGAGGGTTGGAGACAGGCAGAGCTGGAGACGAGAGTGGACCTGGGAGACAAAGACAAGCACAGGTCAACGGAAAAACAGACTTTCTTTCAAATAGCTAAGAGCTGGCCGTGGTGCTTTCTACCAAGTAGGTGAAGCAATGATCTGGCAGTGAGTGGGAGAAGGGCCAGGGCTGAAATACTGCAGGTTGATGAGTAGATTGATGCCAGGTGATGAGGCTGGTGCTCACGGCCAGGTGGTGATGAGTGGAGGCACGCCCACACAGGTACACAGACAGAACAACAACACAGGAGAGGGAGAAAAAACAGAAGGAAAAGGGGACCTTAGGAAGCTGAGAAGCGGGGAGCACGGCGGGCCATAACATCGTCTTGCCTATCAGTAATCTTGCACCCCCACTTAATAACTTGGCACACATGCTTGCAGACTTATAACAAACTAATAGTGTTAACGTTATTGTGTATCTTGCAGCAAGTAACACTAATAACATTCTAGAAAATTACATCTAATATTTACCTCAGCTGATAGCGTTAGCTTGTGCTAAACGGCTAAAAAAACACATAGCATAACTCCAGTATGGATCAAGCTACAAAAACTGTGGATCCTACAGTGCAGCTCTGTTAGACACCCCCTCCTGCCCTTATCTTTCAAACTCCACACCTGAAATGTTGTAACTTTCTGTTTATAAATGCGTAGTCTCCCCCAGCTTAAGCTGAGATAACCCGATTACATCACTATAATATCAGGGTTTTATGTGAGACTAAAGAAAATTCTTCTAATGCCACAGAAGACATTATGCAACTGACTAGTAATCCTTATGCCTAGTAAACTCACTTTTAAATCAACTCCCCTTAAGATTTTAAACACAGATGATGTGTGATTATCTGGAAATGATGCACACCCTCCATCCAGTTGGAATCCAGTATCCTCCACAGTCATGGTACTACAGATTTAATCAGGTTTGCAGCCCATTTAAAAGGGACATTATGATAAATTAGATTTCCCAGCAGTTATCACATTGTCAGTGACTCCATGCATTCTGATATGTCCTCGTATACACAGTCTGGCACAAGGGCAACAAACCCTTTAAACCTTTCCTTATGCAGCCTGTGTCTTGGCAGACTTTCTCCATTTGCTCAGATCTCTTCCACTGATTTATGCAACAGCTCGAGTCAAGTGCTGTCATTATTTTAGACCTGATGCTGGCTGCACTCCATAGACGGGCTTATAGTTACTCCGTCTCTGACTGATCTCCTAGCCAACATCACTTTGCAGATGGGAGAAGTCAAGGATTTCCCAATGGAGAGGTTTCATGCTCAAATACTGCTTGAATATATAATCCGTTTTGTGTTGTTCCTAAAATGTTGATGGTGCATCAGTTTGGTAGGGACAGAGGAAATATGACAGAGGTAATTTCTGGCCACTATCTCATTTCATGTTCAGCCAGTGAGTGGCAATAGAAGGTGGGTCAGTGTATTTGATGCATCTTCAGCCAAGTCAGACAGGAAAAGAGAGACGTGAAATGTTGACAGTATATTGACATTGTATTCTAACAACATATACACAGTCTGGCTGTTGGCATCTCTTGCTTTGTGTTGTATCTCAGAAATAAATTATCACACTATATTACTACATTTCATGTTGTGTTTTATATTCCATTACTACATTTCACATTATATTGTGTTTTATGTTCCATCCCATACTGTACTATATTATACTATATGATATGCTGTTATACTGTTTTATTAAATCATATACTATATTATATTTATATATTAATACAAACTACACGTATTATTACTCATATTATATTTTGGTGTATGCTGTTATAGTAATGTACATGTAGCATACTTTGCTGCCACTAAACACACCACTGTGTCACTGTGCTTAGATACGGTACTGCACTATTTAAGTGCAACACTGGTCGTGGGTTGTGTGTGTGTATATGTATGTATATATATATGTGTGTGTGTGTCTAATATATATATATATATATATTCATTCATTCATTCAGAGCTGGCTCACTCACTACCAGAGACTCCAGTTCTTTCTGTTATTTCCTTCCAGTCTCTCTTCTTTTCCCTTGTCCTCTGTACATTCATGAAGTAAAGTACATTTCCCTTCCATTCAGCAGTCAACATGGACGAAGAGAGACTATACCAAGAGAGGTCGGCACCGCCATGGCTTGCTGCTGCAGACAGGTTGAGAAGTGAGAGTGAAGATAAATCCACTTTTTAATCCCAAAAGTTTAAAAATAAACTCTGAGCTCTCCTCCCACCGGTAAAGGGCTCCGGATCAGAGCAGAATCTGGTGTTACTCCGGGTGTTTATTCCTCCAGAAGCTCCGGCTCTGCCCCCCACTCTCTCCTCCAGAGCTCCCCAGCGCTCAGCAGCTGCCTGTCGGTGAGCAGCACCTCTGTCCCTCCGCGCCACCCGGTCCTCCCCACACAACTCTGCAAAGCCCCGCGATATGCACAAGTTTTTTGCTGTACTTGAATATTTACTATTACTATATATTTATAGGCGGTTTTGGTGAGTTCTATTTTGTTTCTGTCGAGTTTGAAGTGTGTTTTACGATCTGCAAGGTAAAATTTGTGTTTTTGAAAATGGGGTTTGGTGACTTTGAGGTGAGCTATAACGGCTGTTTCTGGTTAGGGGGAGGTGTGGCCAACGTGCCAATTTGTTTTGGTCTGAGATGCTGGTGATAATGCGACATCTTGTGGCAGCGAATATCGTATATAGAACCTTTAACTTAACCAGCACAATTATTACTATTTCATAATTGTGACTAATATGTCAAAAATTTACTTAGTATTTCTTTCCTTACTTTTTATTTAAAATTCAATCTTTGTATCTAATGGGGTTTTTCTTATTGTTTTTGTATATTGTATTTCATTATTTGGAGCATTCATACAGTCAGTGTTGTTATGCCGTGCGTGCGTATGTGTTTTGATGTTTTAAAGAACTGCCAAATGGACCATTTTCCAGCTTTGTGGACAATAAATTTCTATTCTAATTTTGGCTTTTGAAAGTCATAATTTTGACAATTTTAGGCATTTTTTCACCTAATGTTTCATCTCTTTTTGTCTTTTCCTGGCAGAAATGGGATTCCATGAATTTGCCTAATACATGAAGCTCAGCATGTCACTTTAAACAGTGTGTGAGCAGTGCAGCTGTTCACTGATGACATTTCTCTGTAGCCCCCCCTCAGGGCTGTGTGCTCAGCTCCCTCTTGTTCACTCTGTACACCAATGACGGCAACCCCCAACATAGCGAGAGAACTTTACAAAGTTTGTGGATGACTCTACCATCATTGGCTGGATTTCACACAACGATGAGACTTAATATCGTGAGGAAATCAACAATCTTGCAGGGTGGTGCACAGAGAACAACCTGTTGCACATCATTAGCAAACCAAGGAGCTGATGGTTGATTTTAGAAAAAAGGAAGACACAACCCCTGTCTGCGTCAGTGGAGCTGAGGTGGAGCAGGTGAACAGTTTTAGGTTTCTGGGAATCTGCATCACAGAGAACCTGTCATGGCCATCACACATTTCCACCCTGGTAAAGAAAGATCAAAATTGGCTGTATTTCTTAAGGGAACGCAAGAAGGCAAAATTCCCGGCAAACGTCTTGTTCTAATTCCCTGATGCTGTCCAGCAAGCGATACAGAAGTCTCTGCTGCTGTACTAACTGTAGAGATAGTTTTTGTTGTTTTTATTTTTAGTCTATTCTAATTTTAAATATTTGTAAATATGTTCTGTGTGTGTAGCATGAAAGGGGCGACAACTTTCACTTCCTTGTGCAACTCTGTGTTGTAAAATGACAAAAAAATTTTAAGGTGCACAGGCTAATATGAAAAGACTGTGTGATCGCAGGGCTGAGCCAGTTCAGCCCTGATGATCACGTTCTAGCTCTCATGCCACTTGTGGCTTTGCTGCTTCAAGCGAACTTTACAGGACTGAACAATTGCCCATACAATTTCAGAACACAACTATTTAATTGTTACTCCAAACCGGAGAAAATCTTATCAATTGTGTCAATTTGCTAAAGCCATATTATGCTTGTGACACTGATGCGTTTGACTCCATGGCTCAGAAAGCAGATGTTAGTCTTACACTGGTTGGTTCTGTGTCTTCTGTTCCTAGTGTGAGCTTCATATCCGTCATATCATATCCGATAGGCTTAAAAACTCAGTCTTTACATGATCTGGACAGTTTGTTAGCACATTTACCTGCTTTAGAAAGTACTGAGCTTATTGATTTTGATTAATGCGTTTCTAGTATTGTTTAGTGATATGCCATTGCATTCACATCTCATTGAACATGACATTGATGTTGGTGACACTTGGGCGATGGTGGTCGTTCACAGGTATTGCTCTAGTAGTTCTACCACTATTCCAGCTACTCTCAAGACTATCTTGCCAGACTAAACAGGATTCTTCCAGATTGGTGGAACGCCATTTCCTTTCAAGTTTTCGCAATGTTTGCTTTAATTTGTGGGTTATACCATGGAGTTAACCTCCTTTGTTTTATTATCTTTTTTTTTTTTAGAGGGGCAATAGAGTCGAGTGTCATTTGCAGTGAGCCTGCAGCACTATCAACAAGATGATAAAAAAGGATTCTGTGGGAAGAATGTGATGTAAAGTCTGTTCATCTTTACTGGTTAAGATAAGATTGCATTCGCAAATACAATAAGCTAAATAAAACAAGCTAATTATAGATCATATATGAATTTTAAAAACTGTACAAGATAAAATACAAGACTTTAATAATGTTTCAATGTGTCTGAGTGAGTGGAAAAGTCCCGAGTCTAGTGGTGTTCATTGGTCCATTGGAGCCAGTGGTTATAGAATCAGCTGTTCAATTTTGAGATATTGAGCTTCAAAGTTTTTGCATTCCCGATAGTGATAGGAATAGAAACTTTTTCTAAATAAAAAGTCCAAAAATGCATACAACTTAAAAAAAACACCTCACATAATGTTAATAGGTTATCACAGAATAAGAATATATGAATAACTCAATTTTGACAAAAATGTCAGATAGAACCTTATAATTCCAAGGTGACGACTTCACAAAACTTTTGGAACAGACCAAAGGAGTAGGACATCCTCAGAATCATGTTGATTTCCTGGAGAATCTGATTGAAAATGTCAAGACTCGCTTCTGTGACTCCACACTAGGAAGTCCTACTGTACATTGAAAACCCAAGTCAGAAATGTCAGTGTTCTCTGCAGAAGCACAACAAATCTTCTCATGGGCCAGTGCTGCTTCTCTGCAAAGTGAGTGCAGAGTTAATTGATCTCCAGGAAAACCTTGCACTGAAGGAGGCTGACTGTGACGCTCCCACTTTCTGGACAAAGATGGTTACTGCAGCTAATTTCCCTCTCCTGCACAGGATGGCACTTCAGATTCTCACAATAGTTGGCTCAACCTAAAGTACAAAGAACATGGTGAAGAACAAGTACTGCAGCCGACTCACTAATGAACACTTGCATCAGTGTCTCCGCCTGGCCATCACACCTTTTGTGCCAAAGTTCAAAGTATTGGCAACAGACAAAAGGTGCCACTTCTCTCCTTAAGCAACAGTGTTTGACACAATGTACAATAGTTCTGGACTTATTTGGACTTAAGATTGTTGGGATGGTTTGATTCACCTTTGGTGGGTGGGTGTGTGAACCGGTTGGGGGGGAAATGGTGATTCGTCAATCCTAGTATAATTGTTCAAAAGCTTGACTGACCTTAATAAATTTACTTTATCTTATTAAACATTTTCTTTGTATTTGAGTACCCTTGCTATAAACCATGAAGTTTATGTTCAGACGTGGAGGCATTTCAGATTTGACCTATGGGACTGGGCAGAGGGCAAACAAATTTCAGGCTGTCATTTTTTCACTACGCTGTTATTACACATAGATTGCACAACTGCTGTAAACTCTTTCATTTAAAGGAAAAAATGGGGGAACACATGGGGGGACACCCCCCTCCCCCCAAAAAATAGACCAAAAAAACCCCCACACAAGGTAAATTTAACGTGTTAAATTTGACTGAGTAATGTTACTGTCATGCTGTCATTTCTTAGCCCACACTATGACAACATAAGTTCAGTATAGACATGTGCGCAGTCTCCTGAGCATGAGCAAAGGGCATTGCACTTGAGTGCAGTCTTTTTGCTCTTGCAGCACGTAGTACACCCTTACTTGCAGCCACAATGTAATCCGAGAGGGTGGTCCACAGTGGCTGCCATAGAAACATGAACAAAATATTTAACACTCCATAAGTTATTTGAACTATGTACATTATTTAGATTTTAAGATATGCTCATTTTTATGAGCACAGTGCAAAGGTGTTTTGATATTTGTAAATCAATAAACATGACTGATAAAATTAAAAATAAATTTACAAAATACAAAAATCTGGTATGTTTTTCATGAGATCTAAATAATAAACACACAAAATGTTATGTTCCGATAGTCTTGGTTTGGTATTGTCTTTCCTGTCTTCTCAGTTCCTGCCCTCGTGTCTCCTCTAGTCTTGATTGTGTGTTGATTAGCCTCACCTGCTCCCTTTTACACACCTGCCCCTGATTCCCTCATCAGTCTCTTCCCTATTTATGCCAGCCCTTTTCCTTTGCTCCCTGTTGGTTTATTGTCCCGTGTTGGATGTGTTCTGTGTTCCTTGTGCGTAATTTCCATGTTCCTGTGTTGAATGTATTCTTTGTGCTCCGGTTGTCTTTACCTGGACTTACCTGCTTGTTTGCCTGCCTGTACCTACAAGTAAGCCTTTAATAAATCTTTGAACTGTTTGAACCTCTGTGCCTGTCTGCAATTGGGTCCTTTTTCCTGCTGATGTCCACACACCATAACACAAAACATATTGATCCAAAACAATTCTGAAACAATTGCTGTGTGCTGGTACTGCCTTTCTTAAGGTGCTTCTGAGAGGTCCAGGGACACTCCACACAAAGCCAGGTGCATCATAGGCTGCTCACTTCTGGTGGCACACAGCTGTTTGTGTAGGATGTTTCTGATCGTAGCAGCAGTGTCAAAAAGTGGTACAAAATTGTCTTGTACCACTTTGTGCTCTTTATATATGTGGAGTAGTATCCAATGAGCTGGTCAGAGAGGTCGAAGTGCTGGGTAGCTGTGCGGGAAGCTGCGCTGTGCTGGGTAGATGAGCTGTGCTGGGGTGCAGTGCCTCTGGGTGGTCCTCTGTTGCTCCTTCATCTCCAGTGGGGCTAAAACAAAAATAAATGAAAATGATTTCAGAAAACTATATTAGCACAAAACAATTCTCTAAAATGTGTAATTGATCAGGTGCTGGAAAAATAATCTCTAAAATTGTACTTGCATATCCTGATACGGATCGATGCCTTCATCAATGGTCAAATGGTCTTCATCCTCACTGAAGGAGTCCGGACCAGAGGAAAGCGCTTCTTTGTCACCACCCACGAACAAAAGCTCCAAAACCTCCTCGGTTTAGTATCTTTTCTTCGCCATCAAGACCAAAAAAAAGATGCACTGACAGAAACTATTCTTAAAACTGCTGACTAAATACTATTATATTACTATTATACTATACCTAGCTGGGGTGGCCCCTGGCCACCACTGCCTTGTCTACCCCATTTAGACCTGCCCTGCCATGATGCATCCAGCCGACCCCACAGATCCCCCTGATTCCAGGTAGGCTGTGGTTGCTTTGGCTGATGTGGCTTTGGCTGGCGCCTTAAAGCACCTGACACCTTGAAAGCAAAGCGGCGAGCTTCCTATGCTTGCTGAAGCATCTTAGCATCTCACTGGAAAAGTGGAATACTATCAGACATTGAGGAGATTTAGTGTTTTTGGCATGATATTAACCTTTACTGTCCAGTTCACCAGTGTTGACAGACAGCCTGTAGCCTGCAAATTATTATGTAGGTATTATTAGAGCAGAAATACCCCGAGCTATAGGCTACAGTAGGCTGAGCATTTTAATGACAATTAACCTCAGCTTCATGTTAAAAAAGTTACACATCATATATTATGACATCTTTTGAGGGGGAGAATAGTTTGTATTTGTTGCCTTTGTGTGTGTGTGATGTCTGGATGATTAATGATGAATATGATTAATTGGTGGGTTACAAACGCAGTATGGACATAATATCTCATTATCATTAGAATGATGATTACTGCCCGACAATGTTGTTGAGATAAAATGTAAATTGTGTTCGTAATGAATAATGAAGACTTTAAAGCCGAAAAATAAATAAAAATACCCAGGGAGGGCAGATGTTTGTCAGTTTCTTCTGGCGATGGGTCTGGTTGAAACAACTAATTTACTACTTTTGTGCAGTTAAGAGAGTTAGCAAAAAACAACTTGGAACACTTGTACAAGCAACACTCAGACAAAAAGGTAAGAGAGGTTTAGGAGAAGAATACAAAAATGTTTTTGTATGTACCCGCTAAAGTAAATGGGACATCTAGCTTCATCTTATGAACCTTATCTTTATGCAAGATACCCTTTGGAGGGATCAGTGAATGAATTACTACTCTTTGCACTTACAACACGCCAGACGTAGTTAATATTTAGGCAACAAGTTTCATTAGGTCTCAAAGTTACAGACCCAAGTGAGGTGTTGTTTAATTTGACTTTGTATTGTAAACACATTCTGCCAAGTAATTCAATCCCCAGAAAGCCACAGGAGCTTTTAAATGCACACATACCACAGGAATTCTTATTAGTGGGATTGGTAAAAGTCTGTCTTTGTCATTCTCCTAATCCTTCAGCCCTATGCTCTCTTTCTTTTTCCCTCTCCTCCGCACCTCAATCCCTCACTCGCTCCACCCTGCTCCCAGCACCAAGCTAAAACCCTTCATCCCTCTCTCTGTTGTTATTTTAGTCTCTACTGCACTCATGCTGGCCTAATGAAGTGTGGATGAGTGCTATGGTGACTGGATCGCATTTATCATTGACTTTGAGTTTAGTTTACAGAGCTCTGAATAATTTATTATGTATGAATAGGGGTTTAGAGTATCACAGTTTGATAATGTATTCCTCCTTGAAACCTTCCCTGAATCCTGATGCGAGCTGAGCTTCTGCACACACATGCAACACAGACTATGCATGTGCTGATGTATCTGCTATACCGTAGGCTGGCATGTGTTGGGAAACAGATATATCCTGATTACTTCCTCATACCTTAAGAGGAAAGTTTTTTCTTCTCACACAAGTTCAACATCAACCCAAATAACAGCTAAATTCTCAACATTTACTATATCAGCATAGTAAAAATTTACATTAAAGCGTGGTTAAGATATTTTTCTCTTCATCCTTGTCACAGGGTTGTACCTTGACCCCATCAAAAGGGACCACATAAGTATTGCTGCAGCTATATTGATGTTCGAAATTGACTGTGTTGGCCTCCCAAATTGCGGATTAGTGCAAAAGAAGTTCTGCAATTACTTTAACAGCGAAGTATAAATTAGTAGACTGAGACGAATCTCCTCCCCTTAAGGAGCACTGTTGGACAGTAACGCACTACTTAGTAATGTAATACAACGTAGATGGGTCAGCTCTGGAGGCCAGTGACGAGGCTGGAGTTCAGGAAAGGCAGCTGGCACCAGAAGACTCGGCTGCTGGTTGGGACAGGCTGTTGGATAAGAATCCGGCGTCTTGGATACAGGACCAGAGGCAAGCAGCTGGGAAACGGGCTGGTGTGCCAGGGAAACAGAAGGCTGCTGAAGCTCAGACACAGGAGAATGCTGCAGTATAGGAACTGAGGGCCACTGCAGCACAGAAACAGGTGACTGCTGCTGCTGCAGCTCGGAAGCTGGTGGCTGCTGCAGCTCACCAGGAACAGAGGTCGACCAGACCACCGACTCGGGAACAGGATCAGGTGTCGGCCATACCGCTGACACAGGAACAGGTGTCAGCCAGACCTCCAACTGGGAATCAGGTGTCGGCCGGACCTCCGACTGGGAATCAGGAACAAATATTGGCCAGACCACCATCTGGGAATGAGGAACAGGTGTCAGCCGGACCGCCGCCTCAGGAACAGGAACAAGTGTTGGCCGGACCGCTGACTCAGGAACGGGTCGGCCAGATTGGCTGTTCTACAAATGCAGATGTGTGTGCACATCCCTTCAGATGGTGAAAGCCTGTTTCAATGGCAAAAAATCCTGCAATTTGTGATACATTTCCAATACCTCCTTACGCCTACAGCGGCGTATAACCCAGTACAAAACACGTGTGTGAACACGTCCCGGCTCCACATGGAGCTTAGGGCTCATTATGTTCCATGCCATTGTGCTTGTAATGACAAGTGGCAAAGAGGCATTCCCCACAAACAGTGGGGAATAAAATTTGAGGGGGCACAGTGCCGTGTGTGGTGTACTAGCCTCTCATCCCGCTGTTAGACGGCATTGCAGCTCCCTCTGAAGCCTGGGGTGCTCTGCCCTGCGGCCACGGAAGCGAGACCACTACGAGGCATGAGGTTTCAAAGGGCAACCGCCTCCTTCTGCTGCCGGTTGAAGTTGTGGGTTTGGTGGGAGGGGCTTAACGAAGTGATACAAGACAGCAGAGAGAGGGGCGGAAGATTTTGCATAGGTTGCACAGGTTTTGTCAACAGAGTTGAAATTAACAGTTAAAAATGAGAGAGAGTTCGTATCTGATAAGATAGTAATACACCAATTAGAAACTACTGCAGATGTAATCAATCTACTGGAAGTGTTCAATTCAACCATGGTTTGAAACAATTATCTTCTTAAAGTAATTTTTTTGACAGACATCTTCTAGACAGGATTTGTGTGGATAAATGGCATGGACTGTAACCATTCTGGTACTGAGAGGCCCTGACTGTTAAAAGAGAGAGAGGTCATAACTGAAAAAGAATAATCAGAAACAGAGGTAGAAAAGGCATGAGCTTTAAACAGTGACAATTCAAAAACATTTAAAGATAGCAAAAAGCTGGATACAAGTTTAATAGTTCAAAGTCTTGTGACCCTTTCTGAATCAGCATTCACACTAATAATAAAGATTACAAGAACAAAAGTGTGAACGCCGAATCACACAATTGTGTGAATTCTGAATCGGCATTCACACTATTATTTAAAAAAAAAAAAAAATCTGTCTTAAAACAATACTCACATGCCCGTATATACTTTTGGAGGGGGTCTCTTCACAGCCACTATGGACAGGATGAACAGTGACATCTTTCAGTGTACATACTGTATGTACAGTGGGGCAAAAAAGTATTTAGTCAGCCACCAATTGTGCAAGTTCTCCCACTTAAAAAGATGAGG
>LKNJ01007609.1:0-16856 GCA_002120245.1 Maccullochella peelii | reverse complement strand
ACCCTATCTGAAAATAAAAACTCTCTTGCCTGTACCGGTTGAGTCGCGCTTTTTGGATCTGAAAAAACTCCGCCATGCAACATGTTACCTCTCATTGTTTAGTAAATCATCCTTTATCCTTATTCCTTTAAATCAGACAAAGACTGTCTGGAGAACTTTAACACAAACACAATGCATGCTGCCTGTCTGTCTGTCTGCCTCTGTGTCTGTGAGATCGTTTATCAGCTCAGTGACTCTGCTGGTTCCCACAAATATTAGGCTTCAGGCAGCTAAATACAGCAACACATGCACACGCGCACACAAGCACACATGCACATCAGTCAAGTTTAAGAATAAAACCACGATAAATGATAAAAGGACTGATGAAATGAGAGTTAATAATTCATAAAGATTAATGATCATTGTTTCTTCTTGTTGCCGCTGGTTACTGAATTCACTATTTCATGCAGCTGTGAGAATCATTCACTCACAACATCTTTCAAACTTTATGACTTGTTTTCTCATTTCAACTCCCAAACTCTCCTCCTGTGTGATGTGATGTGATCGTGTGTGAACATGAAGCCAAGGTTCATTAACACTGCAGTGTTTTATACTGCAGCCTATACCGGTTTCTGCTCTAATAATAATAATTATCATGCAGGCTACCACAAATCTTCGTATCTGCCATAAACACTGAGTCTCCTCAGAAATCCTTCAAATAGTATTCCACTTCTCCGTTCTGCCTGCTCCCGTGAGGTGCGCAAGGCGGCCGCACGGTGAACAAAAGTCCAAAATCCACAAAAACTGAAATTAGATGTTTTCTAATTAATTTGATTACCCTCTTCAACATGAAAACTGGAAAACAAACAATTATTTTACTTTTTTGATGCCCACCAAAAGGGTTAACCCTTTCTTAAAGGAAAATCGACCAAATCTACCAAACACGTACCCATCTCTGTAACCCTTTGTGTCCCACAAGCACACCTGTCTCTCTCTCTCTAGTTTCTCCTCCTTGTCCTTTCTGGGTTAGAGAAGCCGGACCCTAACCCCGGACCATCGGCTGTCCTGGGACCTGTCTCTCTCTTTAGTTTCTCCTCCTTGTCCTTTCCCGGGTAAGGGTCCGGCTTCTCTAACCCTGGACCATTGGCTGTCCGGGGACCTGTCTCTCTCTCCCCTGGCTACCTCTCCAGATGTTTTGGGTCTGCAAACTTCTGATATTGGGCTACATAAATAAAAAGTGACTTGACTCAAACATGTAAATATGAAAATGGATGATCACAAACACATATCAAATCACATATAACATTTGTGAACACACGACTGATCAAACGTGACTATAGAAGCAATAATGATGTTAGAAAACATGAGTCTTACTGTGTTCAGTTGCTGTTGGTTCGTTCACTGCTTTAAACTGAAGGTGAGAGTGTGTGTGTGTGTGTGTGTGTGTCCATCACCAACATGTCGTTCAGCCTCTTGTCTTTGTGATAACGGGCGCCACACACAGACTCACAGAGACAAACTAACATCGGTCACAGTGGTGTTTTCACCACAAGAAAATTCAAATCTACAAAAACCTGTACACACAAGGTAATTGTTACTGTTGCTAACCAGTAAAACTTCATATTTTATGACAGCTTACAGATTTACTGATCAATATTCAGCTAATATTTGAACAATAAGTCTTTGATTTCTGAAGAAAGCATTTTCTCATGTTTAACAGCTAATGTCGATAACTTTCCTGTGATGACTGAGAACTCATAATGTCATGCTGACTCAACATTAATGATGAGAAAGTGTTCAGGTGTGTCAGGTTCAGGACAGCTTTCTCAACACAGTTTGCCACGTTTGGACTCTCATACTTGATAAGTTCAACTCTGGAGAACAACCACTTTGTAACTGAGACAGCAGCTCAGCTTCAACACACCTGTACCTGACTGTACTGTGACATTATCATTATCCAACACACCTGTACCTGACTGTACTGCGACATCATCATTATCCAACACACCTGTACCTGACTGTACTGCGACATCATCATCATCCAACACACCTGTACCTGACTGTACTGTGACATCATCATCGTTGACAGAGATGCAGTCAGGAGATCCATCTGTTATCTGATCTGCTTATTTCCAAATAAAACTAAATGTAATGCAGACCTCACTGCCTCAGTTAGTTTTCATGTACAGTATATACACTCACCAGCCACTTTATTAGGTACACCTGTTGAACTGCTTGTTAATGCAAATATCTAATCAACCAATCACATGGCAGCAACTCAATGCATTTAGGCATGTAGACATGGTCAATACAACCTGCTGAAGTTCAAACCAAGCACCAGAATGGGGAAGAAAGGTGATTTAAGTGACTGAACATGGCATGGTTGTTGGTGCCAGACGGGCTGGTCTGAGTATTTCAGAAACTGCTGATCTACTGGGATTTTCACGCACAACCATCTCTAGGGTTCACAGAGAATGGTCAGAAAAAGATAGAAAATATCCAGTGAGCAGCAGTTGTCTGGGCAAAAATGCATTGTTGATGCCAGAGGTCAGAGGAGAATGGCCAGACTGGTTCGAGATGATAAAAAAAGCAACAGCGGTGGTGGTGTAATGGTGTGGGGGATATTTTCTTGGCACATTTTGGGCCCCTCAGTACCAATTGAGCATCGTTTAAATGCCACAGCCTACCTGAGTATTGTTGCCGGTGAGTGTATATATTAATTGATCAGTATATCAATGTGTTGATATGTGTACATGTGTAGCTCTGTTATTTTATCTTCTGTTTCAAACTCTACAGAAACATCAGAGCCAAATACCTGACATCACACTGTCCTCCACAGGATGAGAACCATGGACACTGACTGAAAGCTCATCTCAGGAGGCTGTAAGCTGCTGAGCTGCTGAGCTGCTGAGCTGGCAGTGTCCTGATAAACCAGGTAGAGTGAGACCTCTTTGGGTCATCTGGACTGGTTTACATGGGACACTGAATGTGAGCAGAAGTTTGACTGATGACATTTCACAAGTCCATCAGACAAGAACTCAGACAGAGAAAGGCCTATTGTTTCAGGAGGTCAGCTGACCAGCCTGGTTAAGCTCCACCTCCCTGTCCTGAGTCATGTGACTGTGTCCGAGTCAAAGTTCTTCATGTTGTTTCTGAACTCGTCTCATACCTGAAGAGCTCTGTTTCCAGTTTCCTCCTGCTTACAGCCTTTGTTCTAAGCTAAGCTAAACCTGGACTGCTCCTTTAAGAAAACTACAGTCATCTTTCTCCTAGAGAGACAGACAGGTGACTCATGAAGCTGTCTGTCTGACATGCACACAGACACACACACACACACACAAAGTTGTTATCAGTGTTGTTGTTCCAGCCGAGTGTGATGTTGTGTCACACTGATAGAGAAAGTCCTTCTGCTTTTAATACAGCAAGACACACCGTGTGTGAGTGAGTGAGTGCGTGTGTGTGTGTGTGTTTGCAACTGTAGACCACAGAATGTTGTTGGACGCAGTCAGAGACGCTCGGCATTTCCTCTCTCTCTCTCAGCTCTCCACGCTAAAATAAAATTATGTCTGTGTGTGTGTGTGTGTGTGTGTGTGTGTGTGTGTGTGTGTGTGTGCGTGTGTGTGTGTGCTGGAGCGTCCTGGAGGAAGTGAATGACAGACTACAGCTGACAGACTTGCCCAGTTCAGATGATTTCAGTAAATATTGACTGTAAACAGCTCAGTGTCTATAAATTATGTTCATAGCAGCAGATCAAATAAAACTTAATATATTTCTGTTGAACTTATATAAAAGTCAAAGAATCACTTCAATAAAAAACATTTTTATGTTTCCTGCAGAGATTTTGGTTTTAGACAAAAACTTTTGATGAATGTGATATGTGTGAAATATTTAAACTAAACTTACTCACTTTAAACTAGGTGGTTGTCAGTAACAACGCAGTTAGCTGAATGCTGACACTCGTCAAAGATATGAACACAACGTTGTACTGACATTGTTATGGGGCAGCGTAGTGCAGGATAAGGACTCAAGTGCAGACAGACCCGGAGGCTCAAGCAGTTTTAATAGTTTATTTGCTTACTTGCAGGTAAACAGACAGGTCCAGAACACAGAACACACGATGCAAAAACTCACAGAACTCACGTAGCACAGTACAACACAATGAACCCACAAGGAACAAAGTAAAAGGACTGGTATAAGTAGGGAAGGGCTAACGAAGTAATCAGGGGCAGGTGTGTACCGGGGAACAGTTGTGGCTAATCAACACACACGAGGGCAAAACAAACAGGAAACAGGAAAGACAATACTTCAAACTAAAACAGGAAACAGATAAAGACTACGGATCATGACAGACATGATGAATGTGTAATATTTGAATGTTAGAGATCTGTTTGGATAAATGACTGATGGCCTATAAAAGTGTGTAACAATGAGTCGCCGTTACGAGGACGTGTAGTTATGATAGATATGATTATTAGAAGTAGAGGGTAATTGAGACCGGAAGTGGTGATTTGGGGACACAGTTAAACACACACGATATTTAAGTATTTATTGGTTTATTTAGGGGGATGTTGTAGTCGGTGTGGGGTCGGGGCTCACAGCGGGGACTCTGGGCGTAGTTCCGCCTGGTCAGTCACCTGTCAATGAGCAAATAACTTTTATGAATGGAAGGCTCGATAGGAGCCGAAGATATTGGCAGGTAGAATAGAATTAACAATGTATGCTAAGCTTAAGGGGACTGCAGATAAGAGAGGTTTATTTAGTACAACTTACCTCTGCCTGTTCTCCGTCTCCCAGGGTGTTCGGGCAAAACATTCCCTGGGGGCCCACGCACCATTTATTAGTTCCGGGAGGGTAACATCAGGTGAAATGGGTAGAGGGGAGTTGGGAGGTATGTTTATTTAGGAATATATGTATATAGATATGGGTATTTATTTGGGTTGGTTTTGGGGTATTTATAGTTAATCGGGGTGTGTATATTGTTGGTTAAATGGGTTATGTAAATATGTATAGTATATATTAGGTGTGTATTTGGATGTGGGATGGAATGGTATGTTCCAGCCAATTATGGGGGGAGGACGAAGATATATAAGGGGTCAGTTGTGTCTGGTGAGGGTGATGGTTGGTTGGTGTTGGATTGATGTGTTGTGATATAAGGAATAAATCTATGCTGAAATGCTACCTGAGACTATTTCGCCTCCTTGACCGCTCGGGCATGCTAACAAAGTGAAAACTTTAGTAAAGACAGTCATCAGAGAATAATCTAAAATCAAAGCAGGTCTTTGTCTCCAAAGTAAATCTCTCTAAATTAAAGGTTTCCTGTGGACCTGTAGCACCGCTTTGGAGCAGTTTCTGAGTCGGATGCTGTTTTATTTGTTTCAGGCATGAAGACACACGTGCACGCATATGTGCACGAGGGTGACACTATACAAAGTCCAGCCAACGGTTACACACTATTTCACTGATCTTTCTGTTACCACACTGACTGAGCCATAGTTAAAGTTACCACGGTAACTGAGCCACAGTTAAAGTTACCACGGTAACCGACAAACCATTAAAGTTACCATGGTAACCGAACCACAGTTAAAGTTACCACGTTAACCGACAAACAGTTAAAGTTACCACAGTAACTGACAAACAGTTTACCTCTCTCCACTGAATAGCTGGTGAAAAACTTTAACTTAACCTGACTCTTTTACTGAGCCTCTACATAAAACCCAAGTAACCAAAATGATATATTATTATATATTATTTATCTTATTCCATCGTAAATTTACTTTGACATCTCAGCTGGCGCCACAGACAGCATCAGTTACCATGGAAACAAATAAATCCTGATACTGTTACCCCTTCCTTATCAGCTGACAGAAATTTAACATGAGACCTGAACTACATTTAGACTTGTTTTTCATGTTACCTGCTGTTTGTTAACTGGTTAGTGTGGTCCCAGCTGATTGACCAGATGGTGTGTGTTTGTGTTAGGGTTACATTGTCAGGTGAACTGTTGGTGTATGTTGGTGTTACATGTTGGTGTTTCTGCTGCTGTGTGACGTTATCTGATGGAGCCATATGAAGACAGAAACTCACTGACAGTTTAGAAGTTTCTCCAGTTTCTGTCTTAAATCTCTGAGGACGCAAACCAGATACAGTACATGAATCACACACACAAACTCATATCTGTGTGTGTGTGTGTGTGTTTCACTGTGTGTGTATCTGTGTTTGCTGAGTGTGTGTTTTGTGAGGATCACATTGCAATTCAGATGCCAAGTAACTTGCAACTTCAAAACCTTAAAATGTGCTGTGATCACATGTGTTTGTCACTCTCTGCAGCAGCTTCAGTCTTATTTCACCTGAACAGTTTGAATCTATAGATTCCTGAATGAAACAACAAGAAAAAAAACCATTACCGGTCTGTTGCTAGGCAACAGGACATTGACATGGCTAGACCAAACAAAAACATGGACAATTGAAGCAAAGTGCTGCATTTTCATTCCAAACCTCCTCTGACATGAATGTACTTATTGATCAGTACAGCAGCTCTGACAGTCTGATAAACTAACAGCTGTATTTTATCTATTTTTATTTCTGCACAGAAACAACCTCCATGTTGTTATTAAAGTTAAAAAATCACACGTTTTTAAAAGGTTGATACATGCATATAAACATAAATATTCACTTAACAGAAACATCACAGAGCTTCAATGATACACAGTAGATGTGATACTGACACATACTGTATATACAGTGTTTGTACTGTGTATACATGACACATACTGTATTTATACTGTGTTTGTACTGTTTATACGACACATATACTGTTTGTACTGTGTATATATGACACATATATATCGTGTTTGTACTGTGTATATACTTGACACATATACTGTGTTTATACTGTGTATATACTGTGTATACGACACATATATACTGTGTTTAGCATATATATGAGAAACTGTGTAAACATGAAACAGTTTTCATGAAGAGCTTTTAATGAACAACCTGGCTGATTATTTTTTACGTTTAAGAGAAAAATCAGGATTCAAAGGTCAACTTGTTAGTTTCGATAGCTCACAGCTGATTAGCTTAATACTTCTAGCCAGATGTTAGCTGCTAGTAACACAAATGTTTAAGCTAGCTACCCATTAGCTCCTCTGTCAACACTGCTGCCGCACAAATATGTGTGATAATCCATCAGTTTTAAAGCTTTCCTGAGTCAATACCCACCTCCTCGTTTCATAGCATACATGCTATCCTGAACTGAAGCTAGCAGTGTTAATCTGACTAGCTAAATGCTATTTCCTGTGGCAGGCTGTTAACCTTTCGGTGTGACCCTGCTCAGTTAGCGGTTAGCCAGGCCACAACCACACTGAGCTAAATTAGACTTCAGCAGTTGTTGGTGGCAGCAGTTGTTAATATCTGATCCCTGATCAGCTTGTTCAGCTCAGTCAGTCAGCCTATAAATACTGAGTCTGCTGGCTTATCTTAAACCCTAACCCCAACATGTCACCTCGAGTCAGCATTCTGTCTTATAAGACCCAACCTGAACCGCATAGTCAGGCCAATGAGCCGCTCTTTAAAACTATTAAAAGTCTGAGTTACATTTAGCATGTAGCACAGTTATGCTAACCTGCACAACATGGCTGCTGCTGCAGTCTGAATATGAAAAACAAACTAAACTGGACCAGTGTGTCATCCTGACCATCTCCCAGTAACACATACTGGTCCTCTGGTTATTACCAGCTGCCTAATACAGCTGCTTACAGACGGTGAAACGGACATAAAATAACAGACAGGTGAGACATCCGTATCTCAGCAACCTGAAAGTCTGTTTAAATCTTCCTCCATGTTTATAGTGTGTCTGAGCTCAGTTAACTGAAGCATCAGTACTGTTGCCATGGTTACCTGTGGGTAAATAAAGCTTGAGCTCTGATGTAAAACAGTGATAAACTGAACTATGATTATTAACTGATTCTGACCTTCCGTTAAACATTTTGTGTTGAAACATGAAATAATATGACAAATGTTTATAATAAAAGTTCAATAAAAACATACTGTAAATGTAACTTCTAATTAATTTATTTGTTTATTTAACTCTGAAGACAAAGTATTAAAACTGATTCGGTTTTTTATCTTTAAAATCTGTTTCTTCAGCTTCTATAAACCTTCAACTTTCTTCACAAAAAAAAAAACAGAACTTGAAATGTAATTAAACTTAAAAGCCCTTCATAACTGAGGCATTATGGGTAAAATACATTTCCTTATTTTCATGTTAATTCAGTCATCATCATCATTATCATCATCATCTGTGTATGTTCACCTGCTGTGACTCTGTAATTGGTGAATGTGAGTGAACTCTCATCCGTCTGCCCATCTGTCTGTCTAATTAAAACTGAAGCTTTCTGATAAACTGTTTGAATGAGTTCAGGACTTTGATCAGCTGATATCACGAGGATGAGGAAAGAGAGAGCGAGAGAGAGAGTATCACACTAACAGCAGCACAGCAGGTGTACTACAGGGCACACACACACACACACAGTGCGTACAGGTGCATTCAGGTGCAACGCAGTTAAATCTAAAGGTGACATGAATGATGCATTCAAAGTCAGTTCAGATTCAGAACTCACATAAAGACTAATCTGTTATCAATGATTTCAGTTTGATTCTTATTTTATTATTCTGTTTTGTTAAATGTGAATTTTCAGGATTTGATCGTCAAAGAATCAAATATCACACTTGTTAAATTCTGGTTCTTATAGATTTAGACCTGGATCCAGTTTAGACCTGAACCTGAACCCACGATGGTTAAGTTGGAAATGTTTTAACTTGAGGATAAAAATGAAATTCATCCAGAGATGAACCAGAAATCTGTGGTGAAAACAACACACCTTCATCCAAACACAAGGTTCATAATATATTTCAATGTCATATATTACACCCCCCCCCCCACACACACACACACACACACACACACACACTAACTGTTCTCTCAGTCTTGGTAAACAGATGATGGTTCAGTCTTACCTGCTTTTGTTGTTGATTCCAAAATAATTTCAGTGAATATCAAAGTCTCCGCAGCGTAGCTGTCTGTCTGACTACCTGTCTCTTTCAGCCTGTCTGTCTCTCACTCTGTCTGTCTGGTGTCTTCTGGCCTTGCCTTGCTTTGCCTCTCCGACTGAAACCTGAGAGGTCAGGTAGTGTGTCATCACACACACACACACACACACACACACACACATGAAGTCACATGTTCATTAGTTCCCATCAGGCCTTTTTTTAACTCATTTGTTAATTATAGAAATTAATTACCTTAACATTTAAAACACATGTGAAATCAACTCTCACCTCAACTTCTGACACTGACATAAAAACAGGATTTAAATTAAATCATTAATTATTAAAAATAGATCCACCTTTTTGGCAATCAACACTTTAGAAGGTGAAATGTTTCAGTCAGAAAACAGAAAATGTTGTTTATATAGTGAGAATACATGACTGTAATGGATGAAGCTGAGAAACGGTTCATAAAAGTCAATCTAAAACCTTCCAGCCAATCAGAATGGATCACTGTCAGTAGCCATGGTAACAGTGCTCTGGATTCTGAGGGAAAAAGTCAAGAAGTAAAAGTTGTCAAGTGGATCAACAGAGAAACCTGATCCTCCTGGACTCCCAGTGGAGGTATACTGGGCAGACTGGGAGGAAACCCAGATCACTATTCAATCCAACTGTATTTATATATATATATATATTTATTTATTTCATATCGAGCAGGTCTAGACCGTACTCTTTATAGTATTATTTATGTGTGTTATCTAAACCGTGAAGTGTCACATTATTTAATTTATGTAGATGTTTGTATGTAACGCTTGTTGCACCTGTCGCGGTGTCCACAGTTCTTTGTAGCTATTGTCAGTCATTTTTGTTTAATGTTTGAGTTTTGTTTCTTTTCTGGTTCATTCATATTTATAATTAATAATCAGTTGTATTAACATGCTGCAAAGTGTCGTCTACAGAAAACAAATATATTGTGTACAAGTTCACGTTAATGCATTAATTTTTACTTTCCAGTCTGAACACTCCAGTTCCAAAACCCAGTTAGAATGAGTGGTGTTGAACTGGGTCTCCAGTCATCAGGACATGATGAAGTCTGAACTGAGCGCCTCCTGGTGGTGACTTTGAACAGGTGTAAACTTTCAGCTGTCACCTCCAGTGAACTGCTCTCATACAGGTTGATCCCTGTTAGCAGTAGAAACATGGTGGTTCTGGACCTGAGTAGAGAACACTGGACCAGCTTTTAACTCCAGCAGCAAACCAAAGTTCTCAGCTGACACATGCTGACGGACAGGTTAGTTCCTGTCAGACGCTGCCCCCAGCTGGTGAAAGAAGAGAAGTGCAATAGAAAAGGGTAGGATACGTTTTTCTTCTTTAAAATGTTTCTGCCATGTTTTGTCAGTATTTTCACAATATTTCCTTAATATTATTTTTATTATGATGTAACTGCAGCCATACTGGCCTTTCTGTGTGGAGTTTCCATGTTCTTCCCGTGTCCACGTGGGTTCTCTCTGGGTACTCCGGCTTCCTCCAACCATCCAAAGACATGCAGGTTAGGTTAATTGATTATTCTAAATTGCTCGTAGGTGTGATTGTGAGTGTGAATATTTGTTTGTCGCTATGTATCAGC
Organism: Maccullochella peelii; assembly: GCA_002120245.1. Taxonomy (NCBI): domain Eukaryota; kingdom Metazoa; phylum Chordata; class Actinopteri; order Centrarchiformes; family Percichthyidae; genus Maccullochella; species Maccullochella peelii. Next base: position 6,202 of record LKNJ01007609.1, on the reverse strand, counting down.
CCTGTGATTGACTGGCGACCAGTCCAGGGTGTACCCCGCCTCTAGCCCAACGTCAGCGATAAGTGGCTGACCTGCTCTACCTGCTGAGCACTAATTACCTGTACTCTACCTGTCTGTCTGCGTCTGAGTCCTGTTCTCTTTGTACATGAACCCGACTTTTGAGCCAGGAAATAATCATCTGTTTCTATTTAAGGTGGTTTCAGCAGAGAGCAGTCAATGTGTTTTCTATTTAAGGTGGTCTCAGAGAGAACAGTCAATGTGTTTTCTATTTAAGGTGGTCTCAGCAGAGAACAGTCCGTGTGTTCTGTGTGGGTTCAGTAGAGTATTGTGGAATTTGTTTAAGATCTATTTGAAGTTTGTCTCTCTGCAGTAGAAATCCTGTGAGGATTCATCCATTAGTTAATTCTCTGACCGTAAATGGACCTGATGGACTCCGAGTGAGAGTATGACTCTGAGTGGTATTTAAACCACCTCACAGAGGAATCTCCTCTGTTTTCTCTCCTGTTCCCCTCTTCACTGTCTTTCTTCATTCACCCTCTTTTGTCTGGTTCTACTGTCTTTATTTTATTTCTATCCAGTTTTATTGTCCATCTGTCCATCATGGCTCCCAAGAAACCAGAACAAAAGAAAGAAGCAGTTAAAATGTCTTCAGAACCAGAAACTGCTAAAGAACCAGACTTCGACCCACACAGCATCAAGGTCTGTCTGTCTGTCTGTCTGTCTGTCTGTCTGTCTGTCTGTCTGTCTGACAGACACCACATTTTATTTTTGCGGTGTGACTACATTGATGAACACAGAGGGTAAATGTTAGAGAGAAGTTATCCTGAAGCCACAGCCGTTACTGAAGCTGGAGGAGTCTGGAGAGATGGACAAAGTTAAGCTGCAGGGGGAGCAGAATGTTCATTAGAGAGTGAAGAAACAGATCATATGAACCATCTAAGTGAATGGGAAAGGTTTTGGACATGACAGATAGGGTAGTTTAGAGAGGGTTAGAGTTAAGCCTTACTCTTAGTGGGGTTAACTCTTTCTTAACTGCAGCCACTGAATGTAGCCATCACATAAATATTTGTATCTATACTTGTTCTTCAGAAATGTGTGGTACAAATAGAACAGAATAAAAATACTAAATTGTAGTAGTACTTGGAAGAACTAAAGAATAGTACATTCAAGTACTAACAGGTGTTTCTACATCTGGTCAGGTACAAAGAAATAAGTTTGTTGAGTCACTGATTTAATGTAAAGAGCTCATTCATCAGTATGTGCTGATTCCAGATCAACATTTTCTGTTACTTTTTCAGATTGAGTTCAGCGCTGATCAGATTGAAGGTAAAACAGACACACACACACAGTTTTTGAATTTAATCACAACTATCTGCTGTTTCCAGACTGATATTATTACTAATCATAGTATGATCACTGACGTGTGTGTAGAGTTTAAAGAAGCCTTCCAGCTGTTTGACCGAACTCCAGAGAATCACATGAAGATTTCGTTCTCTCAGTGTGGAGACGTGATGAGAGCTCTTGGACAAAATCCAACCAACGCAGAAGTCCTTCGAGTGCTGGGACGCCCCAAACCTGAGGGTACAGACACACACTCTCTCTCTCTCTCACACACACACACACACACCAAAAAAACTTGTTATTGTAGTTACATGTTTTGTTTATGTTGTTGTTTATGAAATAATCATATATAACTTCAGTATATATTTATATTCATGTATATACATATATTATATTTATTTAGGGTCAGCAACAGAAGCAACTTACTGTAATAGGCATAACTATTATCGTATTCCTAAGCTTTTAAACGTTATGAAAATATGTTTTCTTTTGTACTTCTCTTTATGAGCAGATATGGACAGTAATCTGGTAGATTTTGAGACCTTCCTGCCGATGCTGCAACATGTGGCTCAGTCCAAAGACAAAGTAAGATAAAAGTTTTTGTTTTCATCTCTATGTTAATTTTTTTGGTAAAAGTATTTATTACACACTGTGTGTGTGTGTGTTAACAGGGGACGTACGAGGACTTTGTGGAAGGCCTCAGAGTTTTTGATAAAGAAGGAAATGGGACGGTGATGGGTGCAGAGCTGAGACATGTTCTGGTCACTCTGGGTATGATGATCACAGTTCATAAAGGGTTAGCCACCATGAGACATTGTGTTTCTGAACAAGTGAAGTTAAAACAGATTAAATGTTTTCCATGAAAGCATGCACATGATTGTAAATTAAAGTGACAACATAAGAACTCAGAATCTGTCGGTCAACACTGATTGGATTTTAAAGACTCCAGTTGTTTTGTTGTCCAGTTTTTATGGACCTGCATTATTCTGTGAACTGAAGCAATTAAACATTATTTGTAAATGTTTTTCAAACTAAGTGTTGTACTGTGTTTAATTCTTTGTAATCCAAACCCATTCCTAATATACTGTATTCTGTTTTTATTTAAACATTTGTCTGTGTCCACACAGCCTTAATCCACACTGAGCATGCTCAGACATTGTGACTACATGTTTTATATGTTCTGTATTATCAGGAGAGAGGATGACAGAAGGAGAAGTGGACAAGCTGTTGACAGGACAGGAGGATGCTAATGGATGTATTAACTATGAAGGTAACACAGTTAATAAATACAAAGCACAGACCTCTGAAATAATGACTGAAGGAAACTGTGTATATATCTTTCAGCTTTTCTCAAGCACATCATGGCTGGTTGAAACAACATGTGAGTGTGTACATCAGTGTGTTTCAAAAGTAAAATCAATGGAATCTGGTTACTTCCATACAAAACCAGTCTGTCTGTGTTTCAGGTTGGACTCTGTCCGGTCGAGGCAGATGACCGCCCACCCATAGCCTGGTTCTGCTCGAGGTTTCTGCCTGTTAAAGGGAGTTTTTCCTTGCCACTGTCTCCTAGTGCTGCTCTTGGTGGGAATTGTTGGGTCTCTGTAAACATAAAGGGTCGGTCTAGACCTGCTCTATATGAAAAATATTCCTGAGATAACTTTATTATGATATGGCGCTATATAAATAAAACCGAATTGAATGGTTCAGAAAGAAGTTCCTGCTCTGTCTTCATTCACTGCTTTCTTCTTGTATTTATTCTTTTTCTTCCATCTGAGGGTCCTCCTTTTTTTGCATTTTTCTGTTTAGTTGTTAAGAATCCAATGTTTCAATAAAAACATATTTAACTTTCAGTGTTCAGCTGTGATTCTTATCAATCCAGTGTAAGGGTCTTCACCGATTCCCCCTGACCTCCCATCCCCTGTGCAAGGCCCAGCACAGGCACTGGGTACTCAGAGGGTATAGGGAAAAATAGAGAATTGGGTACACCTACCCAATTCTATATCTCAGGAACCGAAATTTCATGTTGGTATGACGTGTCTTGGGTTGGGTTGCAGTTAGGGCGTGGCCACAGTCGTCCAATTAAAAAACGAGTGAAAAGGGTTAGGAATTGAAAAATTTGGATTCCCCCACTAGGGGCAGGAATGTAATTGCACAGTCCATCATTTTTCCTTTCATTGTGGCGGACCTACTTCTCATTTAACCCTCCAGGCTGCGTGGTGCCCAGTCTCTGTATCCAAATCCTCTCAGCTCTTCTCCTCTGAGCCGTGGACCAATGTGGATTACTCTGCAAAATGGTGGCTGAGAGAGCAGACCATCCATGTTGCAAAAAGTGCTGTACAATTGGAGTCTGTGTATTTTTCCTTTTTTCTTTTTTCTTTTGTTGAGTGAATCTGACTAATAAAGTGTTCCCTGTTTCACCCACATATTGCAGCCCACATCGTTTACAAGTAATTAAATAAACACAATTTTTGGAATGTGCATTACCATGAGTCTGTGCTCTGAAAACATTGTTATTCTGTCTGTTACATACCCAAACGCGGTACTGAAAAAATTCCCCGTGCCTTTTAGGCCTGGGGTCAACCAGTTGTCTGATGCGAGCCCAGACTAGATAATCCTGCAGGTTCTTATTCCTCCTGTAAACCACGATGATTCTATGATCTTGAAGCAGATGAGTTTCTTCTGAAAGATTTTTAAAATTGTTCTTAATCACTCTATCCAGCTTAACCGCGGATGGAGAATAAGTGGTGATAAGTGGGAGAACAGATGAGACTACTTGGGCTCTGGTCTGTTGGAATGTCTTAAGTGCTCTCCTCAGAAGAGAGCGAGAGTACAGCTGGACAAGGCAGAAAATAGCACCTTTGTAGCTTATTTAAAATCCTCCTGTTGAGTGCAGATTCTGTGGAATCTCAATAACTGTGACTTAAGTAGTCCTGCAAATGTATGTTTAGGATGGAAGCTACTCTTGTACAGCAGAGCATGGGTATCTGTCTCCTTAAAGAAAACCTTAACATCCAATTTGTGGCTTTGTGTAAAATTAGGGCATTTGAAAGTGGTGGTATCTAAGAAGTCCACCGTAGATGCATTCAGTAATGCTTTTAGTTTGATGAATGGATTGTGGTTATTCAAAGTAGCCAAAAATACATCAAAATCCTCCCTTGAATATGGCCACACCCCCCAGATATCATCCAGGTATCTAAAGTAATATAGAGGTTTTTTAACACAGGTGGCCAAGGCTGTGGTTTCCCATTCTGCCATAAATATGTTTGCATAAGCAGGGGCAAATTTCTTGCCCATAGCAGTGCCTTTGATTTGCAGGAAGCATTCCTCATTGAATATGAAATCATTTCTGGTGAGATTAATATCTAAAAGTTGCAAAAGTTCCTTTTCAGGTCTTTTAGAATTTGAGTGTGTCTGGAAGGCATTTTTAACCGCCTGTATGCCTTCCACAATATCAATGTTGGTATAGAGGCTATCAACATCCATAGTGAAAAGGAACGATTCAGTAGAGATATGAAGTTTTTTAACTATATCTATAAAATGGTAAGTATCCTTAATGTAGCTGGAATGCGTGGTCGAGAGAGGGTTGAGATAGTAATCTAGAAACTCAGCTGTGCAGTATGTTTCACTATCACAATCTGACACTATAGGTCTTCCTGGAGGAATCTCATGCGGTTTACTCCACTTGCTGGAGTCCTTGTGAATTTTTGGGAGCATATAAAAATATCTGGGCCTAGGATCAGAGCTACCCAAAAGGTAAGTCTTTTGTTAGTTATTTATAAATTTCTAGTCACAAAGTGTTTGTATGATCTTAGTGACCAGTGGAACAGTTTCCAAATAGATAGGTTTAGTTATTTTTTTATAATAGATTCTATCATTTAGTTGTCTATATCCCTCCCACAAATATTGTTCCCTATCCATAATAACAATTGCACTGCCTTTGTCTGCAGGTTTAATCACAATATGCTTGTTCTCAGCTAATGATTTCAGTGCCTCAACCTCCGCTTAGTCCAGCCAATTTTGAATTTTTCTTGAACATATTGAATGTCCATGGCAATAGTTTTAGAAATTTCAGGTGGAAGTTTGCCCATGGGAGGAACCCAATCTGATTTTGGTGTGAATGGTGGGGGTTCTGAGCTAGATTTGTGTTCAAAATAAACAGCCAATTTGAGTCTCCTGTGATACTGTTGCACATCAAACCTAGTCTGTTCCTGAATATTTTTGTTCACACCCTTAGTTTGGATAAAATTTAAACCACGGCTAAGCAGCGAAAGCTGCGCATCTGTCAAAGAAAGTGTCTTACATAGATTAATGACAGTTTTGCTCCCCTCCTGTGCAGGCAGGTTCACGGGGACATTAATTTTACATACAGTATCCAGTGTGCCAGCATCCAGGATGCAGTGTGATGGGTCCAATGTATCTTGTCCCGCTCCGTGCTGAATTCTGTCCTGGAGAGTACAGGGATGAACTGATAGTTGTTAGTGATGTACTGGTTGAGTTTATGTAAGTTGTCCTGCTCCTGGAAGGGGAGACCTCTGGAAAAGTTAATAACTGGAATCCAGATTTGTGCCTTTGGGAAGGCAAGTTTTGCCGCCCTGACGGCTCTCTGCATCTGCTTGATGGTAGTTTGGTCGGCTTTTTGAGTCCTATTGTTCAGACCAAACGACATGACAAGTTTTTCAACCGTGTCAGAGTTAACTGTTTTGGCCAAGATGGCCTCAGCATGTCTGAATGTGGCCCCTGGGAAGCTGTCAATTTGCAGATGTGGGATTTTGAATGGTGGAAAAGGGTTAGGGGGTTAGGTGTAGATCGTATCCCATAGACCTCCCCGCGTCGTCCGTCGACTTCGCAGTTGTATAGAGGT
>LKNJ01007608.1:0-11808 GCA_002120245.1 Maccullochella peelii | reverse complement strand
TTATGATATGGCGCTATATAAATAAAACTGAATTGAAATGAATTAAATAGTAGCTTAGACAGCTTAGACTTAGTAGTTTGGAGGTTTCTTAGATATCATACTCACCTTTGACCTTTTCATGTAGCATTCATTTTTTTGTTTTATATGGAATAGGTTTGCTGTTTGGGACAAAATTGTAATTTTCAAATAAAAAGGTTGTCACTGTGGTGGTGTTCTGACAATGGGACCATTATAAACTGCGGTGGATGGACTTCAGAAAGACAAAGGTGAGAGATGAACAAAGAAGCTTTAACAGAAGATTTGGTCTGGGACTTTAGGGGCGGAGAAGTAGGTCCCTGAGGGCGCATGATAAGACCTGTGACTAATGGCATTTGAGCACGTGCTGCTCTTCCCCTCTATGTTCATCTTCCATGTAGCCTATATCACTGAAACAAGCATCATTTCTCACACTCTCTCTCCAATGTTACTGACATTATGTTCAGTGAGCAGTGAAGATTTAGGATACAGTAACTGATTAACCTGGCATCCCTGAGACAAACCTATTACAGAACCTGGGTTCTTACCTTGATTTATCCTGGGAATGTCCACTGAGGTCTTGGCCAGCAGCACTCTGCTCTACATTAATTGACACTGGAAGATGACCATACCTCAAATGTGACTGAACATTTTCTAACTGACTTTTCTGTTCAGTCTATTCTTTTAATGCTGTCGAAGTTAAAACCAGAGGAGCTAATATAGGACAGTCATTTGTGGTATCATATACCATATGATACCAAACAAACAAAAACATAGTAGTTATAGTAGTAGTAGTATATAATAGCAAGAGTACAGTCTAGACCTACTCTGTATGAAAAAGTACCCTGAGATAACTTTGTTATGATATGGTGCTATATAAATAAAACTGAATTGAATTGAATTGAATGATGTAACAAATCTATGCTGTTATTTCCTATGGCTTCTGCAGCACATGGCAAACAGGTTTACACTGTAGCTGCTATACTGTAACCATATCAAAAACACCTGCCATGAACTACAGTTAAATAAACCATGAATGTATAGCATATTAACTATTTTAGATGACAGTATGAAAGACCAAGCCAGTAGGAGCCCAAAGCATTTGATTCGTCTCCTCATTCCTACTACCAATACTAATAGATTTACGTTAGAGGGATCTGTATCTTCCTTAAAGGGTCATTTCACCCTCATATTTTCTCACTTACTCCTATAGTATATATCCATAGTTTGGAATTTATTTTTCCAGCTATGTGGATGTCTGTCTTTGAGATTTCTGCTTCCAACCTAATACCACAGAGGTGAATGGAACTCACTACACTAAATAAAATTACATTTAAAAAATTGCAACTTATCTGTAAACTATTTTTATTGGAACTTATATTGAAGATAGTTCCTATGAAAACTGCTGACAGGGTGTTCTATAGAGTATTCAAAGTTTCAGAGGCAAACAAACCCTTTTAATGCCCCCAGACAATTGGGGCAAAACATTTTAAAGTAAAATTGGCAATGTGGAAATGTGCTAAACAACAATCCCTGAAAGAAAGTAAAGTAAAAATGTTTTTAATTTTTAAAAAATTTATCTGTTCAGTACAGTGTCCTTTTTATAGAAAAAGGGGAAGAGGGCATACAAGAAAATAAGGGGAACAAATATTTAAATATATTTACAATGTCTTGTTCCTCAAACTACTGAGGATTGTTATGAAAATAATAACTTATATATAATAACCCCTCCCAAAAAACAGCAAAAAAGCAAATGAAACAGCATCAAACAAAGAACATAATTTACTCGTAGAAATTATGATTAAAATTAAAGGCAGACTTCACATTTATAATTTGTCCATTTTGGGGTTTCCCTGGTGGCCACAGGCCCCAGCAGCATGCCTTTAAATTTCAGTTAAGTTACAGAAATTTCAGTTAACTCAGCTGAGCAACTGCTTTTATTGTTCTCTGGCCCAAATCTATGTGCATTTAAATGCATCTTGGTTTAGTATAATCTTGTAAATTACTCAGTTTGAAGGTATCATGATGAAATGATCTGCTTTTCAACAAAAGGAACCAATCATTAAATGTGCAACAGATTTGCTGAGTGGCAGTCCTGTCGGGAAATACGACACCTTGACCAAAATCCCTCTCAGAGAGAGAGGGAGAGAGAGAAATTGTTGCATTCAAAGCATTTTATTCCTTCAGAAAATCCCTCTATTGTATTGAAGTGGAGCAGATGGTTCCTTGGGAGGGAATATGGGCATCAGCAGAACTAATTTCTCCTCGTGGTCCAACAGACAGACTGGCCTGCTGCTCGATTCTTAACCAGCACAACAGCTGTTGGTGAATTAAACACCAGTTAAGACTCATTTTAAAGCTATTAGCCTCTTGAAGTCTTACAACATGAACCCTCCCCACATAACTTCCTGAATTGATTACACATGCAAAGAGGGGAAATCAACTGAGGATGTGTCTATGGTGAAATAATGACTAGTTTAGACTCATGTCAAAGCTCTCCAAGTCTTAAGAAACATGCACCAAACTGCAAATATAAACTGCAAAACACTTTGAAATGAAGACATGAGAGAGATGAATATAACTAAGACCCATTAAAGTCTTTTTAAAATTATGGTGATAAATGATAAACAAGAAGCTGTGTCCTGTATTTGTGTTAAAGTTGTTTCCCTATAGCTGTCTTTCATACAGGAACACTGTCAGTATTTCCCATTAAAAAACACACTACACAAAAGTTTATTACTGTCAAATTAAATATTTACAGTGGAAATGTTTTAGCTTGAATAGATTTTTGGAATTACGCAGTTTGAGAAATAGTATATTTACTTACTTGAACTAGCACATTGCTACATTTGAGAAATTACTTGTTTATATAAACCTTTTTAAAAAAAATTAAAAGAAATCATGGAATATAAGTTTGTGTACTGTATATTATTTCTAGCACGTGTATTTTTATTCCATCAAGAGTTAGCTATATGCTAGCTTTTTTGTATTTAGATCTAAATAAAAACTAATTCATTAAATTTGTTTGACGTTCCCTTTCCAAAACCTATAAAATATGACTAACTGTTTAATTAGCGTTAACCTTAAACTTTTTACACAATTTTACCTTCACACCAGCTGACCTGCTGCTTCAACCTAGCTTCTAATGGTTAGCGAGCATGCAGGTTTGCTAGGTCTGTGTGACAAAACTAGCCCAATGGCCAATCAAAACCAGCCCAATACCAGATATAAAAAAATGCCCCTGCCAAACCACATACACTGCTTTTAAAGACCAACAGCATTGCTATCATTGCCAAATATATTGTAATCTACAAAGTACGACCATAAATGTTTAGTGTGCCAGCATTAAAAGCTTTGGTATCATCCCCAGCCACATGTTCTATCCATTCTTTAATTCCGTTTTCACTTTCCCATTCTTTTGTATATTTCTTCCCATATTTTGCCATGTTTCTCCCCACCTGGGGATGCTAGCTAGCTAGCTGAGTTAGGATCGAGAGGCAGGCGTCGGCAGGTGGAAAACACTAGGCATGTCAGGTTGTGTGTGTGTGTGTATGTGGACGTGCGACATGTCCCATGTCCATGTGTGTACGTGCTGATCTGGAGTCAGTTTGGTAGGATTTGGGTAGTAATAAATAATAATTTAAAATATGGATTTTTATTTATTGATAGTGGACAAAAAATTCAACCTGCAGCAACACTTAAAAAGGAGCCCAATTCTACGGAAAAACTGCAGACCTGGCAACACAGCATGCTACATAAAACTTTGTAATTTAGAGGCTCCTGCATGGCATCATACAGCTACTGTTGTTTTACTCACCAGAGGCAGAAGAGTTTTTCCATTTCTTCCTTTTTTTACATTTCCCATAAATTTCCTTTCCTTTGTTTTTTGTTTGTTTGTTTTTATTAACATTTACAATATTAATATGAAGGAATAAATTCAGTATTTGTGGGCACATCAATACCACAACAAAGCTGCTAGTATGCTACTAACACTCTGGGCTCCATCATAACAAGTTGTACCTTCAGTTCTTACTCTTATGGCTATCTATTCATTTGTGGGGGGGTGGGTTTGTCTTCGTGACACTGGCAGGGCATAATTAGAAAAAGATAAATCCAAAATATTTATCCTAAGATTTAAAGAGACAGAGGCTTGTATATTCTAAAAGTTACATAATCACACACATTGTCTTTGTTGTCCATGAAAATGGATTTTACATTTGTGGCATGTAACTTTTGCCCTGGCTCAACACTAATGAGTCAATACTGCATTCTGATTCAATACTTAGCTCAGTAAATTGAGAGTATAGCCAATAATATCTTCTTTCTCCTCTCTCTCTCACTCTTCTTTGCGCCCACTCCCTCACTCTCTCTGTCTCTCTCAGTGTCTCTCGGCCAAAGCATTTGTTTCCAGGCAGTGTGGAACAGAGTGGATTAGTGGGGCCTTCAGTGTCGAAGTGCGGCAACAAGCATTAAAGCCATATTAACTTTCCATTAAACATCACATCGCTCTGTTGAGAGAGAGAGAGAGACACAAGCCTTGGGATAAAGCTCCTTAGAGAGACAGAGAGAGAGCGAGAGAGAGAATGCATGTGTGTGTGTGTGTGTGTGTGTATGTGTGTCACCCTCAATGCACCTGTTAACTATGGAGTCATAGGAGTGCCATAAAAAAGATGATATCTGGGAAAGAATAAGACAATAAATGTGGATATATAAAGACAAATAATTGTTTTTCCTTTTGCTTTTGCTTTTCCCCTTTTGTGTTTACCTTTCCTTTATTGCTTTTTCTTTTCCATTGCTTTTGCTATGGAAGATGTCATGGAGAGTCTTGGGCAAATGTCTGCACTAAGACACTGACATACATGACATCCGTTGCCACTGTTGCGGATTATGGCATGTAGGAAAAAAAGTTCTCAGCAAATTAGAAATAGACCTCTCCATGCAGATGACCAGATAATGGCTGGAACACCGGCGCAAATATTAGGCAATTCCACGATTCAAACCACTACCACATTTATAGCACGCAAATGTGCGTTGCGTCTTCTTCGTTTTATGGCAGTTGGGATCCAGCCCTTGCATCGCTTCTACTTCCTGCGCATGTGTGCATGAATTGATTATTCACCTTGGGCAGGAAGGCCTGCCCAAAGCTAGTTGATTGACAGCTTGGCCCTTGGCCCTAACCAAGGAATAGCAAAAGCAATAAAGGAAAAGGAAAAGCAAAAAGAAAAAGATTTGTCTTTATATATCCACATTTATTTATTCTTTTATTTATTTCTCTTTCTATTTCCTTTTATTGTCTTTTATTTCCCAGATTTATTCTTTTTTATGGCACTCCTATGACTCCAGAGTTATCACTCATGCAGTTTCGGAAGCATTGGCAAATATATTTGACAAATAAGTTTCATGAGAAAATTCATTGTATTTTTCAACCATCTCTACATATTATATGTTAATGTTATCCAAAAATGATGGCAGTCAAAGACATTTAACAACACATAAGTTAAGAAAAGAATGTCTTGAGTCCCCCTATACTAATTGTCATAAAATTTAGACTTACTGTAATGAATTCAGATGTAATGTGTAGATTTGATTACCTGTAAAGGATTAGGTTATTAACTTGAATTATATTACTGTAATGGAATAAGGTTTTGGTTTCAAGAATTCTCTTGTAAAATTATTGGTTTCAAGACATTTACTATAAGATGAACTGACTAAAAGTGAATTTCATGTTTTAAACTCAAGAATTCTTAAATTAAGAATGAATCAAATGACTGCATGTCATCGCTGCCGGTCGCTCTGCTGTTCCCCTCAGCGTTTTAGTATCTTTCAACTTAGTGTTTTTGAGATTTCTGCTTCCAACACAACAGAGGTGAAAAATTCAACTGCAACATATCTGTAAACTATTTTCATTGAAACTTCTATTGAAGAAATAGTCGCTATGAAAACTGTTGTCAGGGTGTTCTATAGATTATTCAGAGTTTCAGAGAGACGGGCTATGATTCAGTCTCACCGTTCTCATCAACCTTGTTTCCAGCAGCAGCAGGCAGCTGTTTCCAGCTCTGATAAACCCACTGTACACTACCTGCCAAGAGGTTGGTGGAGACCAAACCTGAGCTATAAGGAGACTGAAAACAACAGATGGGATCAGCTGAAATGAGGATGAGATGATCACTTGATTTGTTAGTAAATTAAGTTTCTTTATGTTATGTGCTTTTTAGCTACACTGGATCTAGGGATGGCAGTGTCGGTCTGTCAGACAGTCCACCACTTTGGTCTAGACTGAAATATCTCAACAACTACAGGATGGATTGCCATGACATTTTGCACAGACATTCATGGCCCCCAGAGGATGGTGATTCCTTGTCTTTTCCTTTAGCGCCACCAGCAGGTCAGAGTTTTCACTTATCCTGTGAAATATCTCAACATCTACTCGATGGACTGACACAAGTTATTCATGGTGTCCCAATGATGGCTCCTATTGACTTTGGTGATCTTCTGACTTTTTCTGTCATTGTGAGGATGTTAGCATGCTGACGTTGACTCTTAGTTTTGTTTCTATTTATGGCGCTATTGCTCATTCTAAATACCCACGTCTGTTAATTGCAAATAACCAAGAAATATATGATGCATCCTGAGAATTTTTGCCAAGAAAGACCTGCACTGGATGGATGTGGAATTACAAATGTATTAGCAATCTTATACAGAGTTACTAGGCAAAAGTTTATGTACAAAGTTTACAAATCAAACCATATTACAGCAAGGCCTTGAATTTATTTTTGAATATTTTGATGTTTTTTAGCATGTAAATCGAGTACCAGAATTTCAAAATTGAAACATGAACATCTCACTATAAAATACTAACTTGCCCGTGACCAGACCCATGAATTTTCATCAAGCATTGTGAGAGTGTGAGAACGTCCTCAGTATATTGAATTCATACAATGCAACTAAAACTTGACCGAAGTGATTAGCCCGTGTTGCTGACAAATATGAGAATTTGCTTGCCTCAGTGTCCCCATCATAGCCTCGGGACACTTGTGACATAGAGCACGCTCACTGAATGCTCATTAGTAGTAGATTGGTCATGGGAGCTCAGAGCAACACATCCCTGTGCTAACAATCTTTCCCATTATGAGAGCTTCCATTCTTCCATTCACAGCCCATTCTGCTCTAATCTTATTGGAGTCTCATAACGTTATGTGGCCCTTCAGCGGGAGGCTTAAAGCACCTGGCAGGTTGTTAAGAAGGGAGCTTGTAAATGCCTGTGGTTAAAATGGGCTCTGGGGCCCAAATACAAGCCAAGCACTGCCAGGGAAGAGGGGAGGGGGACCGATTTGGTTGTCAAGTCCAGTTTACATTTTTGTCAGTTTTGTCAATGGAGTGGGAAAAGAGAAAGTGGCCCAGTGCTCACACCAACCTGTTGCTTCAATTTGCTTACTTCTGTTTTTTTGTTGTGCTATTCAGATGGTGCTATGGACTAAGCATTGTCTTGGAACCAGAGGAAACCTCTGAAAGAGACATAGCCCACCGACCCCACCGATCAGTTTATTTACCTTTTTATGGTCCAATCATATCAGCAGTAGCAATATTTCTCAAAGAATCCAGTTTGTTTAAACTTTGAATGTCAGCTAAATAGCAAAGGTGGTTGAATTCAAAGACAAATATGTCACAGATCACGGCCCTCTTCACTGAGAGATGTACTGGATTAGAGAGAGGTTCAGTATTTCCTTAGACCCCATAATAGCAACCAAACTATCACCAAAATAAATTGCATTAAATGTCAAGGTATACACTAGTGCAGGGATACTCAACTTGCTCTGCCCGTGGGCCATTTTTGCAAAATGACAGGAGGCCAGCGGCCAGTTAATAACCAAACATTAATAATATTTATCAGATATCTTGTGGTGCTTCCAGACAGGACTCGTGATGGTGCCTGATATTAGCAAACCTTACACTTGCAATTGCCATTTAGCAAATTGCAATTGTCATTTAGCAAATTAAACACAGAGGTTTGGTATGAGGTGGCAAAATAAAGGCCAATTCATCAAATTGCCTGTTTTTATTGTCAACCTTTTGACGTTTGCTGTCCTCGCTCATCTTTGCCAAGAGGCAAATTCAGTCGCAGCAGCCCCGCGCAGGCACATGGTGGAAGTTTGCCCTCAGGAATTTCTGTCAGGTAGACAGCCCTGAAGGCAAACTTCTCCTACGTGCGCCACGCAGGTTGGGTGTACGTGAACTTTTCGAAGAAATCAAGTGTCACCAGTTGCACTGCACAGATCGCTAATAGGTTTATATGCAATTTTAAAAGCCAAGGGACATAAATGAACATTTCCTAATTGGTATAAACAAAAAATTCCCAGTGTAAATCAATTTATTTTCATTATGAATTAGAAAATGGTTGGAGAGCCACCAGCACCGTGTTACACTTTTCAGCCTGTGCATACAACTGATTATTGTATATAAATATACAACTGCCTCCTCAATGTAGCCTTACTAGAATTAACCAGAAAAGAGGACAAAACTCAGACAATAAAACAAAATGACCGATAATAAATAAAAAGAGCTATGGACACCACAAAAGGTGCAACAAGCAATATTAAGCCACATAGCATTAAATTAAATGCCAGACACTTAGGAATCAACAGTACACACCAGTGGCAGCTGGTTTGGGCAGGAAAGGAGGAAAACCAACCTACAGCGTCATTTTACCCAAAATCCTTAATAACTTAAAAATCCCAATAAATGGAACTAGAAAATAATATTTCATGCCTTATACCCTTGTGAATCTCAGCTATGACCTTTGACTTGCCTGAAGATCCTCCATGCCATGCAGCCCGTGCAGCAGTCTGTCACCCTTACCAACTCCAGTCCAAGGTGAGCGGAGTGCAGCAGCATGTCGGGTCGTCGCACGCCACTGTAGTCCCGCCATGGGTCCAGCCTGGACAGCTGAGACAGTGAGTGAAGCCCCCCAGTCCAAATCCACAGTCCTTCAGGGCTGCTACAACAAGTTAACTGTTGAGTTGGCTAACGCAAGTAGATAGCTACTGCTCGATTCCCTTTTTTTATCAGTAGAGAATTGAAGATGAAATTTGGCAATTATCATTGGACCAACGCGATGTCACTGTTGTATTCTGGTTGTTGATTGTTTAGGGAGGACGTCCTCCGTTGGAACATAATTTTACGCGTTTTGGCCAATAACAGCTTAGCATTAAATTGATTTAGAAGGACAGCAGGAGCCCGTCCTCCTCTGCCCCCGACCACCACTTCACGCAGACTGCCCTTTCCCCACATGCCTGCCCTTCAGGTGTCACATTTTAATTAGAATTTCAATAATGGATGTTTTACAAAGAGAGAAAAATATTTTTTAAATTATACTGAGATTTGGTAATGGTTATCAACTGGTAGAGACACATAGTAAAGCAAAGGACCACGTAGCGCGCACACACAACAGTACATTGTTAGGCAGCGCAGTGGTTTTTGATGTTCTCATCTAGAGAATGAGTCACAGTGAGTTTGTTGTTGTACTCGCATGTCTGAATAGCATTCTGTGAGTCTTGGGCACCACAAAGTCCTCCACTATCTCTGCTCAAGATTCAACTTCTCTGCTCGTTCATTCTCAATACATAACATACCCTGTCCACGCAGCCTCGCTGGTCCCACTACGCTGCTCAAAGTTTTCATTTCATTTTTTACATTTTGAGCTGAAAGATGCTCTGTGACAGAGATTATTGTCAAAAACAGCAGAAAGATCTCACTGAAGTTAAGATTTCTAAGTGAATGCAGAAGACACGGCTGGAGGATCCACCATGAGTATTTTAACATTTAGCATGTTAGTTAGTAACGCAACATTGTGGGTGTGTTTGATTTGGGTCATTTAGTGTGCTCGCATAATTAACCAAGGTAGATGCAACCTTTTTTTTTAGCTATGTCGATGTACAATAATGCTAACCTTAACCCATAATGACGTCATCCTTAATTTTATTGCATTGTTGTGCATTTTTGTACTGTTCACTACGTACAATCAACATGTATGTTTTCCAGAGTGTCAGGTGAGTGCAGAGTGTCACCTTTCTGGACATGGAGCTCTGCCCTCCTGCGACAGCAGGCATAAATAGCCACAGCCGTGTGTAATGGTCATGCGTAATGACAGCTGTTCTGGTGCTGTTTAAGAGCCTCACAGATGTAACACATTTGGTGAAATTGCAGTTCTTTGCCGTACTTTTCATTGACAGGTCTAATGAGTGGTGGAGCGTGTGTTTTTGTAAATCTGACGAAAAGAGCTCGCATACATGTTTCTGTCTTTGTGTTTTACTTGAAAGTTTTAGTTTAGGAGCCCCAGGTCTCCCACAAGCCCTAGACCATCACATATTAACATCACCAGCTCGACAGAAGAGACCACTCCAGCGGCTGTGGCTAATCCAGACATGGCTGTAACAATACAGGGAGTGCTCAACAGTGTAAACGTTTTTTTAGACAGCAGAGATCACAGCTAAAAAGTTGAAAAGTATATGTTAGAAGAGAGCTTTGGTGGATGTTATGGATAAGGTAGAAACCAGATACGAAACAGTTATGACACATGCATGCTGCAGTAGAGTCTTTTTTTATGCTTAAAAAAAAAAAAAAAAAAAAAAAAAGAATCAGGGTTTAACTTTGTTAAAATCACAGAAGGTTCACATTCTAATTGCAAGTGCTGTAAACCCTACAAGAAACTATCAATGGGAAACTGCATTGAGTCACAGAAGCTAGCTGAACAGAGGCTTGCTCAGAAGTGGCATAAGTGACTCTCTATAAAGTCCAGGTGGAGTTATCCTTATGAGAGTCAGTAGTACAATAAGAAATAGCCTAATTTCGGGGGCTGAATGTAGTAGTAGTTATTCCAGCTCAAAATACACAAAGTGATACTATAATCATAGCGCTCCTTGGTACCACTATTCCATTTTCACGTGCAAGCAGGTAGTGGACCCAAATGCAGACAAGGCAGTTGGAGTTAACTCAAAAAGGTTTATTTCCTCACGACACACAGGATACATCCGACACGAGACACGCAACATGGAACAATGAACCGACAAGACACAAAGGGAGCAGACAGGTATAAATAGAGACAGGACAAACGAGGGAAACAGAACCAGGTGGGTGACAAGACACAGGTGCAGCAAATCAACCGATAATCAAAACCAGGGGAGACACTAGGGCAGGAAAACAAGAGACACGACTTCAGACGGACCACTGGAGGCCGGCGGCGAAGACGGACCACTGGAGGCGAAGGCTCGGGAGGCGAAGGCTTGGGAGGCGAAAGCTCGGGAGGCGACAGAGAGTGCTGCGGCCCAGCAGGAGAGAGTGGTTGCTCTCTGGGCTGCAGCTGGGGAGACACTGGAGGCTTGGATGGCAGCTGAGGCTGCCACTGGACCGGTTCTGGAACTGGCGGGGAAACTGGACCAGGCGTCGACCAGTCCGCCGATGGGGAACCCGGACCAGGGGTCGAGGAGGCTGGAGAGCTGGGTCCGAGTGGCCCAGGCTGAGGCTCTGGCAGCGACACTGGAGGAGGAGGTGGCGGCAGCCCCTCTGGAGGAGGAGGAGGCGGTGGCGGCGGAGGCCCCTCTGGAGGAGGAGGAGGCGGTGGCGGCGGAGGCCCCTCTGGAGGAGGAGGCGGCGGTGGCGGCGGAGGCCCCTCTGGCTCTGGGGGCGGAGGCGGGGGCGCCGGAGAAGGCTGAAGGCTCTGGGGGCGGAGGCGGGGGCGCCGGAGAAGGCTGAAGGCTCTGGCTCTGGGGGCGCCGGAGAAGGCTGAAGGCTGCGGCC
>LKNJ01007607.1:0-12593 GCA_002120245.1 Maccullochella peelii | reverse complement strand
GAGCTGTTCGGGACCAAGTACAATAATTTCAGTTTTGTCTGAGTTTAGCATCAGAAAGTTGCTGGTCATCTAGATTTTTTATCCTTGAGGCATGCTTGAAGTTTAACTAATTGATTGGTTTCATCTGGTTTGATTGATAAATATAATTTATGTGTCATCTGCATAACAATGAAAATTTATGGAGTGCTTCCTAATAATGTTGCCTAAAGGAAGCATATATAAGGTGAATAGAATTGGTCCAAGCACAGAACCTTGTGGAACTCCGTGACTAACTTTGGTGTGCATAGAGGATTCATTGTTAACATGTACAAACTGATATCGATCTGATAAATAGGACTTAAACCAGCTTAGTGCGACGCCTTTAATGCCAATTAAATGTTCTAGTCTCTGTAATAGAATGTGATGGTCAATGGTATCGAATGCAGCACTAAGATCTAACAGGACAAGTACAGAGACAAGTCCTTTATCTGATGCAATTAGAAGGTCGTTTGTAACTTTCACCAGAGCTGTCTCTGTGCTATGATGCGCTCTAAATCCTGACTGAAAATCCTCAAATNAGCAAGCACAAGCGACAGTGGCAAGGAAAAATTCCCTTTTAACAGGCAGAAACCTCGAGCAGAACCAGGCTCTGGGTGGGCGGTCATCTGCCTCGACCGGTTGGGTTGAGAGAGAGGGGAGGGAGGGAGAGATAGAGAGATGAGAGCATGAGGAAAGCGAACATGCAGTAGCACAGCACAGTTCAGTTCGACATACAGATGTAAAGCAGCAGTAGTGGAAATAGTATTAATGTTAATACAAGTAATACTAATAGCAATATGGTAGTAGTAATAATGCTAGTAAGTCCAAAAGCAATAGTAGCAGCAGTGGCTGCCGAGCAGCAACACAGGGGCAGCAGGTGGCCCGCATCACAGATCTGCATGCAACAATGAAAATTTATGGAAAATTTATTATGCTTCCTAATAATGTTGCCTAAAGGAAGAATATATAAGGTGAATAGAATTGGTCCAAGCACAGAACCTTGTGGAACTCCGTGACTAACTTTGGTGTGCATAGAGGATTCATTGTTAACATGTACAAACTGATATCGATCTGATAAATAGGACTTAAACCAGCTTAGTGCGACGCCTTTAATGCCAATTAAATGTTGTAGTCTCTGTAATGGAATGTGATGGTCAATGGTATCGAATGCAGCACTAAGATCTAACAGGACAAGTACAGAGACAAGTCCTGCAATTAGAAGGTTGTTTGTAGCTTTCACCAGAGCTGTCTCTGTGCTATGATGTACTCTAAATCCTGACTGAAAATCCTGAGATAACTTATTGTTTTGTAGAAAGTCACACAACTGACTGGCGACTGCTTTCTCAAGGATCTTAGAGAGAAACTGAATAACTATTTCTTTACATATGTTTCTGTCTGACAACAGAAACATATGTAAAGAAGAACAACTATGCTGTGAATTCAGCTGCATTGAAACACAGTATAGGTGACCACAAAGAGCAGGAGAGACTGAACGGAGGTGTAACAAGCTGACACTCTACTTTTTAAAGACAAAATCACACATTTTAAACATTGATAAGGCCAATCATAACAGCTGTTGTCATTAACCTGTATTTATGTTGACTTCGTCGGACAACATCCCGAATGTGAAATAATGACGTGGCTTTGTCTTTCCCACTCCTTGCCAGATGTTGGCAGTGATGCAGTTTTTTGTTTGCTGAACTGAAAAGAGGGCAAAGCTGTTTTTATGTTGTTCAGGTGTTTCATTGTGGACAGAGGTCTCTACTAAAACGACCTGGAAATGCTTATGTCGACACAAGTTGATTTCACACAACAGCTTCATTTAGACATTAAGCAGTCTAAATTTTAAGCCATCTAAAATTTAGACCGCTTAATGTAGACATAGTCTAAATGCTTTTATGTGTTAGGGTTACGGTTTTTGCAAAATCCCATCCACCACCTTAACCACACTGCTTCATGCATTAGCTGTGAATGTTAGCATTGGACGTAAATTGTGTGGTGCTGAATCGTCCAATATAAATAATTCCAAGGATACTAGGCTGCAAATACATTTACACTTTAAAGCGACTTTAAAGTTTTTAATTGTGTATTTACATATATAAAGAATTTCTGTGGTAGATTAGAGCCATGTATGATCAGAATAGACAACACAGACCAACATTTACATTTTATATTTCAAGAATTTGGCTTAAGGTCATACAATGAATGTTGGGAAAAGAAAACAGAAATTATTAAAAATGTGTTTATACTTCAGACTCAGTATAGATCAGAAAAGGCCATAAACAGAGGGAGCGACACCCAGAGTGTGTGAGGGAGGGTTGAAGGGCTGTGAGGTAGACATAAACACCAGTCACGCTGCATTCCTTGAATGCCAGACACACTTCATCCACCTCCTGCTATACACCTGCTGCTGCTCAGCAACAACAACACAGCATCTCAGAACCGGTATGTCTGAAAAACAGACAGATGGAGCAGCTTGAGTTTGTGGTGTAAAGTGCAAAACTGTGGACAAGAAGTGAAGGTGCAGCCCCAGAAAGCCTAAATAAAGGTCGGTTTTCACACCTGGCAAACATCCACAGAGAATCGACTGAATCTGGCAGCTCCAAGACTGACCAATCAGAGATCTAAATAGATGATGATGAAACTCAAACATCCCAATTCTGCAACTGTGGCCCATGGCCTGTTTCTAATTTCTAATTTATTCAGAAAACAATTATGATGGAAAATGTACATGAACATTTGACAACATATCCAGAAGAGTGTCAATGATGTTCCAGTTTAAAAATCAGAAGCACAGAAGAAGTGGAATTATACACTGTAGTGCTGTGGTGAGCATTTATGACACCAGAACGGTGTATGTGGGACTGACTCAAAACCACAATACCCATCTTCATCACAATGAACATAGATGTATTGTGAATATGACAATTTGAGGTTTTAGGGGGAGTAATGTGATGGAACTATTTCTTGAACAGTGTAACTATCCATCTAGCTCTTCTGTGCAGTGTCTGAAGCATGGTTTGCCAGATACTATTGGTGAGCATAGTTTTTGGTTTTTGTCTCTGCATGATGGTATTACACCTAGCAACCACACTGTGACAACAAGACATCAGAAAGCTGCACATAGTCACTGCTAGTCAGATAGAAAACTGCTAGTCTGCACTGTGGGCTGTGGTGGACAACTTGTGGAAAATATGATTTTGGCCAACATCACCACATTTATAGTAGTTATTGAGTAAAACACCAATGTCCACCAATTTATATTCATATAGTTTCTGCTGAATTCATGTGGACAAGACAATCCTCCATGCATAATATTGTTTATTGGTACCAGCGCTTTGTCACAGCAAGAACCCAACTGTTTTATTTTTTGCACTATTTATTTGCTACGGTAAGCTAAAGATAAAGCTACTATTGATATTAATACAATGCTTCCTCCATGTGTTACATAATAAATGCATTTTAATATGAACGTAGTGACGGACCTTTTCTGTGAAATAACCACAGGAAATGGTGACAATGCTAGCAATGTTAGCTAAGGATGTTCACTCATCACTTGGAAAAGTTCATCTTAAAAAAAGATTTAGACATTTTTCAGCACTTTTTGTCGAGAAAACAGTTTGAAACATCAGTGGCTGTAATTGACCAGCTGTAATTTGTTTAGAGGGACTTCCAGCATGAAACTCCTCATAAAACCACACATTGTCATTTTTACGTTTCTGTGTGTGTATGTATTAAACAAATGAGATATGTGTTAAACATGTCAATCATTGAGTTTTAGAAGTGTTGTAAGCATATTTTTGAACAGAGACAGGCAATTATTTTCCTGTTTCCCCCTGCATCCAGTCTTTATGCTAAGCTAGGCTAACCATGTCCTGACTCCAGCTCCGTACACACAGAAATTAAATTGATATCCATCTTCATTCATTCACCTCACTCTTGGAAATAAAGCAAATAACACCGGATACGCAGTTTTACCAACATCCACTTCCTGTCCTAACTTTAAAAATAAAATCAGGGCGAACACGATAAAACATGGATTTGTGAGTGAGTGCTGTACCTTTTAGTGACAGATTGTGTATATAGGCAGCCATATGCACAATTAATTATGTGCTCACAGATGTTATTTATTATATTTGTAATTTTATATCTCATTCAAAACACTGAGGTTTTTACATTTATCATCGAGTTTATCCATCTGAATGAGAGACACTCTCACACACACATATACACACTGGAACCCTTTCTTTTGTTCTCCTCAGCATGTCTGACTCATCTTTTCCCTGAACAAAAAACCAGCTGTCTTACCACCACAGTCCACACACACACACACACACACACACAGATTGTACACACTGCCACGGGGCTAACAGGACTAAAACAAATCATCAGTCTACCTGGCAGAACAATCAAGCGCACCCACACACACACATTGCCACACACATCATATAAAAGTTCAGATTCAATTCTCAGCAGTTTTTGTCATTACATCATCATCTAGAGGCCTCAACAGCTGTTTCCATGTGAGAAACACTGCTTGTGTGCATGCATGTGTGTGTGGCTACATCCACACTAATACATTTTTGTTTTAAAACGCATAAGTCTTGCTACGTATACACCTAAAACGGAGACACTGCTTACCCCGTTTTAGTTTGAGAACTCCGGATTGCGTTTTAGTGAGGACAGGCGAAAACGGAGACCCTGATTGGGTCTTATCCTTCCCTGATTCGTCATGCCCTATCACATGACCCTTTCCCAGACAAAACAAGCGACATCAGCCTTGACTTCCAGCAGGTAATTCAACATGGATAACGAATTACAACACTTCCTTTCAGTAACAGTTCCAGCATTCAAATCTCTTCTCTTACTTTTCTCCATTGCTGTTCTTTGTTTGTAGTATTTCCTGCAACTAACTAATCAACCAATACGGAGTAGACGATCTGCTTCCTGTTTACACCGGAACATGAATGGTCATGTGATATGCGTTTCCAGGCGTGTAGTATGAATGGAGATTATATATGCAACGCTGATAAAATGCTCGTGTGTACGGAGATCGTTCATTTTAAAACACTGTTTTAAAATACGTCAGATCCTACCAGCCTGTAGACCACAGCACAGAGTTGTAATTCCAATACCTGTTCCTCAGCCAACAGCAGCAATGAGCCGGCTCCAAATAGCTCCTTAGTGCTCCCTGAAGATTCAGATGGGTTGAGAGGGGAGCTGTTTTCCTGCAGGCAGGCAGCTCCACACATTCTTGCTCTCTCTCTCTCTATCTCTCCCTCCCTCGCTCCCTCCCTCCCCTCTCTCTCAACCCAACTGGTCAAGGCAGATGACCGCCCACCCAGAGCCTGGTTCTGCTCGAGGTTTCTGCCTGTTAAAAGGGAGTTTTTCCTTGCCACTGTTGCTTGTGCTTGCTCTTGGTGGGAATTGTTGGGTCTCTGTACACATAAGCAGTCAGTCTAGACCTGCTCTATATGAAAAAGTGCCCTGAGATAATGTTGTTATGATATGGCGCTATATAAATTACACTGAATTGAATTCAAACTGACACCAACTTTCCCTCTATACACCAATTAGGTTTCCCCCTCTCTCTGTTACATCACTCCCTCCTGTTAGTCACTGTGCCAATTACAATACCAGGGAAGAACTACACTTCTCTTTCTCCATCCCACATACTCCCTCCTCCTCTCTACTGTATTGCACATCTTTCCTCTGTCTCTCCGCTCCATGTACAGGGAGATAGAAACTCAGAAAGACAACAATAAAAACACAATCATACAGTGGGGAGAGTAGAATTGGGTTGCATCAGCAACTCGTATATCCATGACTAAGTTTGTGTGCAAGTTAAGTGTAAAATTAATAGCTAGTTTCCGAGTAGTGAATTTAATTTGGTTGCATCATTAGAGCCTGGGGATTAGTTCAACATTTTGGGAAACATGCTTATTTTCTTTCTTGTGGAGATATAGATGAGAAGATCAATACCACTCTCATGTCTGTATGCTAAATATGAAACTCTAGCCAGCAGCTTAGCTGAGCTTAGCATAGCATAACAACTGGAAACAGGTGGAAACAGCTAGCATGTCCAAAGGAAATAAAATCAGCCTAAAACTCACCAATTAATAGGTTATATCTCATTTGTTTAATCTGTATAAATAATACAACTACACGTATAAAAACGACACGTTGCAGTTTTATGAGGGGTTAAGAGCCAGACTGTTTCTTGAGACAAGATCATATCACCCCTGTTCTGGCCTTTCTTCACTGGTTACTAGTGATTTTACTAGTAAGATTTTACTGATTATATCTAAAGCACTTCATTGTTTAGCTCCTAGTTATATTGCTAAATTGCTCCTCCTCCTGATTTTATTCAATTTATTCATTATTATTACAGAAAGGTAACTTGCTGCCTTTCTTGTTCTGCGTAACTCCTAATCCTTCACAAGGCTACCCTTTGATAATAATCCTGATTTTCTCCTTTAACCTCTAACCATAAACCCAATCTTAATCCACTTCTATACCCTCCATTAACACTTTGAAGAAGGTAGGAGCGGCAAAATGTCACAGATGTAATGATTTTCTCTCAACTCTATTATATATTTCTTCATCTAGAAATCATTTGGCATTCTCTCTGCTCTGCTGCCTCCATCCCAAAGAGAAGAGACGGTGCAGTGCGAGAGCAGGACAGATGCAGGGTCTCCTCAGTTGATTTCTGTTCAAGCCCTGACTGAACTGAACTGACTCTCCCTTCCCCTGCTCCCCCCTCCCCTTCCGTCCTGGCACTCCTCTCAGTTGGGGCGGCTGTGGCACAGAGGGTAGTGCGGTCATCCATTAACCCCAGGGTTGGTGGTTTAATCCGGCTCCTCCTGTCCACATGTCGAAGTGTCCTTGGGCAAGACACTGAACCCTAAGTTGCCCCCGGTGGAGGCCAGCATGGCAGCTGTGTCCCCATTGGTGTGTGAATGGGTGAATTAGACTACTGTTAGAACTTAGATTACTGTTACAGCGCTTTGGGAACGGTTGAAAAGTGCTATATAAGTAAAAGTCCATTTGTTAGGTAATCATTGCATGTCTGTGTGTTCTCTCCCGCAGGGCAAAGAGTTGTGAAATAGGCAGAATGATGGAAAGCCCACTTGATCTTTTGAAATGAGCTGATAAAGTAGGGATGTGTCTTTCTGCACTACATTCTTCTTGACTGCTGTGGAGTACAAATGTCCAGTGTAACTGATAAATCCTGTGGCCTCATTTACCACTGTATGCACACTTTAACCCATGCATACACTCACTTCTATGCACAGAATCTGATTATCAGTTTCTTCTTCTTGTGCTTGAGAATGTGCCTACTTTCATAATCCCTGCTGGCCATGAGGACCATGATAACATCACAGGTCAACCCATTCCTAAATACAGACACACAAAGCAACTCCTCTGTCAACCATGTGAACATAATTGATAGACTGAACTGTCACTTCTGAAGATTTCATTTCTGTTTTCATTTGTAAAACAAGGTAATAATTTATTTTAGAGTAACATTATGCCATTAATGCCTTTAATCATCATCATTGTTGTTTCTCTGCATCACTGATCACTTTTGGCTCTGTGTAAGAGATACAGAGGATGTGTTAATGAAATTCAATTGTAATCAATCTGCATTAATAAGGAACTTTTACCACACACTGTTACCACGGAGGCAAACCACACATTGTAGTTTTATGGGGTTATGTGCCAGACTATTTGTTGGCCAGAATAAATGACTTCTTGGAGTCTATTTACTGTATTTACTATGTTTACTATAGATATGAGAGTGGTATTGATCTTCTCATGTACTTTCATGGCAATAGTTGTTGAGATATTTTAGTCTGGACCATAGTGGTGGACATGCCAACATACTGACATTGTCATCCCCAGAACCTGTTCATACAATCTAACTACAGCGTCTTTCACAGCAGAGTTGGTCTGGACTGTGAAAAGCTAGTTAGCAGTTACAAGCCAGGCTAAAGTCAATTAAAATAGCCTAAAACCAGAGATCTCCCAACTACGGTTTGGAGCTGCGGATCTGGAAAGGTAACATATGCATCGGAATCGGGCTTCACGGGTAGACAAACCCAGCTCAGGGGTTAAGAGTGTGGTTTAGGTAGCTTTGATGATAAATACTATCAGGGGGATGATACCAATTTTGCTCTGAGAAAACCTTATTTAGTTCACTAAAGTACACTTTTTTATTTTTGAAACAACAACAAAACAAAACATGTCATAAAAACACACCCGTCATCCCACCCAACTATTCAAAAACAAGAAGGAACCTATCAAATCTTTCCCCCTCAAAAAACAAACAAAAGATTAAAATTAAAAAGCAAGGGGGACAACTATAAATTTATACTAGAATACAATCATATTTAAAGTGAACATAATATACTTAGTAAACCCATTTCTGCCAGGAAAAGAAAGAAAACATAGAAAGATACAAAGGCTAATGTAAATTAAAATTACGAGTTATCACAAGTCAATGTTTTGACATTCTAAATTCAAATTATGACATAAGTCAAATAAGTCAAAATTCTGACTTTTAATATCAAAATTATAGTAGAGATAGTAGGTAAACATTCTAACTTTCTAAGACTGGCTTACAATCATAATTTTGATTTATCTCATTATTTTGACTTTGTCAAGTCAATTGTATCCTAATTTTCATGTAAAAAGGCACTGATTTTAATTATTATCTCATAATTTTGACTTACCATCAATATTTTTATTTGTGTCCATCTTACACCTACACAAATCAGACATTCAAGCGTCACATTCAAAAAAGGATTCATGATAAATGTCATTGTTTTAAATGTCCTGTTTTGAAGTGCTATCTCTGAGTGTTAGAAATGAATGATGTGTGATCTTATGTACCTATGTGATACCTATCTTACGCTGCCATTTTGACCAGGTCTCTCTTGTAAAAGCGACTTCCTGGTTCAATAAAATAAATATAACACCATCATCATCATCATTCATCATCACCATACACTGAGCTCAATATACTCAAAAAAGATTATTCCTGGCCACCAACAACCAAAGTACATGCTAAGGAGAGACGATTCTGTGTCAGCATGACCACAAATACTCACTCTTAGCACTCTTTTTATGTATGAACTCCCATCAACAGTTCACCCAGCCCAACCTGCATCCCAGCTGAGACTAAAAAAACACTAATCTGCAGTGTTTGATTTGCTCTGACGCCTGGAGGGATGGTGCTGTATATCCAGACAGGCCTGTTTTCAACACCTGTATTCAGCTCAGGTGGGTGTGGAGCTGCAGGGGTGGAATGGTGGAGCAACCCTTTGACGTCAGTCCTGATGCAGGGCTCCTCTCCTCTTCTACTGACTTCTACTGAAGTGAATGACAATAGGGAACAAGATGAACCACAGAGGAAGGAGAGCTGTCATACCAGCATGGTGTTACCTGAGTAACTTGAATGAACTGGATTTTCTGCCTCAGATACATGTGTAGTGATAAAGGTTTGTTAGCATTTTCTCATGCCTACTAGTGAAAGTAGGGAACATATTTTCGAAATGTTGATTGCTCTTTTGGAAGTCTTCCAGTTGCCTATATCAGAATGAGACTCAACAGTTGTCAACATCACACTGACTTTTGCGTCTGGGCCTGACATATATCAAGAATGAAAGGAGTTATCACAAAGTTATGTCAAATCATTCAACCTGTATCTCATGTCACTTAAAGGAATATTTCAACATTGTAGGGAAATATGCTTTTTCATTCGTGCAGAGATATGAGAAGATCCATACCACTCTCATATCTGATAATTATAAGGCTACAGCCAGCAGTCGGTTAGACTAACTTAGCACAAACACTGGAAATAGGGGGAAACAGACAGTCTGGCTCTGTCCAATGGTAACAGAATCCACATACCAGCACATTATATCTTGTTTGTTTAATCCATACAAAAAAGGAGTATAAAAAGGTGGATTTTATTACCATTGCTAAGCAGCTGCTGGCTGTAGCTTCATATTCATCATACAGACATGAGAGTGGTATAGATCTGAACATTTCTAGCTATTCCTTTAAGAACTGATCTTGATGCTCAGGGTCATTCAATTCAATTCAGTTTTATTTATATAGCGCCATATCTTAACTAAGTTATCTCAGGGCACTTTTTCATATAGAGCAGATCTAGACCAACTCTTTATATTTGTCATGGCTACCCTTAAAAACACAGAGGCCATTATTTATTTTTATTGTATTTTTGTGAATTAATGGGTTTTAGAAACCAGAGGGACATTTCTATAATTACAGAAAACTTACACATGGTGGTTATTTTATAAGCTGATTCCAGAATTTTGGTATGTTTAACTTTGACTACTTTTAAGGATTTCTCCCTCAGAGTCTAATTGAATAGTTAACTTAGTACTTAAATCATTTTTAAAAATCCAGGTAATTAAAAATACTCATACCTTAATTTCCTGAGAGTGGTGGGAGGGGCTGGTGACCCTGCTGGTGCTATGCAGCACAGCAGCAACACATCTGCATCTAAACATAAAGATAGATGTGTCTCTGTGAAGTGTGGACAGAAGAAGGAGAGCGGTCACACTGCAATGTCCTCCAAACTGACATGAGGGTTTATTTTAAATGAATATGATATGATAATAATGATATTTTAGAAAATACACTCATTTGCTCTCTGAGATGAGAAAATTGACACTCTCATATCTAAGCTAAGCTAAGCTACTACTAGTTAGCCTAGCTTAACATAAAGACTGGAAACGGGGAAACAGCCAGCCTTGCTCTGTCCATCAGCAACAAAATCCACCTTCCAGCAACACGTTATATTTTGTTTGTTTAATCCGTACAAAAACTGACGTGTAAAAATGGCACGTGGTTTTTGAGGGGTTATGTGCCGGACTATTTGTTGGCCAGAAGCAGGGACTTCCTGGAGTCTGCATACCTGGCAACCTCACAATGACACTTAAGAAATCCAGATAAATAGCTCAGGGCCAGGGTATCTCAGGTTGGGCATGGAGGCTTCAAATATATGACATCACCCCTGCGATACAAACTGTGGCATTTTTGAGTTTATGGGAGTGCAACACTAAATCGTGAAGTTCCCCTTTAAATGAGATTTAAATGCCTCTGTTTTTAAAGCTATTAGTAATTTTATAATAAACTGTAGGCCACTGAAATGTTTCTGCTGTGCATAACACTGCCTAATTACATATTATACATATAACTAGAAAGAGCAGCAGTGAAAATACAGATATCAAAGAATGTGTGAATGGCCTTGTAAGATAAGCAGCTAGATGCCTCCCCGTGGTCATGTGATATGATTAGTAGCCTGAAGCATGTCAGAGTAGCACATGTTTCACATACTGAAGAACAGCCTGTAACTCTGAGGTCATTCCCTGGAATAACCTTTTCTTTTTTTAACCGGTGAATTAACACGACAAGTCGAACTAGAAGGCACAGAGGAGGATTCCATCTGCATGTGTGATGATTACAGAGATCAGTCTGTTACACAGCAGTAACTGTCAGCTATAGGCCCAGAATGCAAAAGAAATTAGGAGGTATGATTTAAAAGAAAAAAGTGATGATGTAAAGAAATGTTAATGTGGGTGAAAAGTAGAAAAGTAGTGGAAAAATACAACTTAGATGATTTTTACCACAGAAACAGAGCCAAATTCAGAGTGAAACGCCATGAGAAAAGAAATAGCATTTTTGCCTAAGTAAACAATCTAAGTCAAAGTAATAAAAGGAAATAAACATATTGAGCTGATACATTTCCAATCTCACCTCCTTTCTCTGGCAAAAGAACATCAAAGTCCTGGTGGTCAGCATCCAGAGTGACTTGAAATTCGGTGTTTGAGACCCTGAACTGGTTTCCATCTACAAAGGCTGCGTGTGTCCGATGCTGGAGTATGCAGTTCCTGTCTGGCACAGTTCCTTAACTGTAGACCAGGCTAAAAGGCTGGAAAGTATGCAGAAACGGGCTTGTAAAATCATACTTGGCCAGAGCTACACAGGGTACCCAGAGGCTCTCTGCACTCTCAGATTGCATACTTTAGCAAAGACACGCACTCAGCTGTGTCTTGACTTCGCCAGAAAGCTGCTTAAGTCCAACTTCAGTGGCTGGCTGGCTACCCCCCCGTCAGGGAGGGGCTCACCGGTTTAAATGTGGGTCTATTTGTAACTTTTAGTCTATTTTAAATTTTGTGGTCTATTTGGTATTGATGTCTTATTGTAACAGCAAAATAATTCAGTATTTTTAATGACAATTGTCTTTAGGAACCTGTGATAATGCGGAAAGGTCAATAAACTATAAACCAGAGATATCAAGAAATGGAAATTTTATCTGAAAACCATTTCAGACACATTATCTAAAGACATAGTTACTTTAGACGGCATTGCCCAGGCCTCCAACACCACTGTAAGCCATCAACGTGTCTCTTAGACCCCATCCCAACTAGGTTGCTTAAAGAAGTTTTACCCTTAGTTAGCACTTCTTTACTATATATAATTAATCTGTCCTTGTTAAAAGGTTATGTGTCACAGTCCTTTAAAGTAGCTGTAATTAAACC
>LKNJ01007606.1:0-11814 GCA_002120245.1 Maccullochella peelii | reverse complement strand
GCGCTGGGCCTCGCCATCATGAAGCCAGAACCAAACCACGGCCGTGTTGTCTTCCTCACCTGCAGAGAGGAAATAAGGAGCAGTTTAGAACAAGTTGTCAGCAGAGTGAACTACAAAATAAATACAGTAAAAGCAATGAAAGAATTCACATTTTCCTCTGCTGCGTGTTATTTTCCTGTGATTTAAAGGGTCAGTTCACCCCTTCAGAGAGCTGCTTCAACACCAACAAGCCAAAGTGAACAGTCTGCAGCACGCCAACGCCGATGCTACATCGATTCAATTCTACAAAGACTGTCTCTCCACTGAGGTCTCTGATCGAACCAGGTGCAAAAACCAAACAAAAAACAAGATTTAACAGATAACTCACAGACACATCCCACAATCCTCTTGTTTGTGATGGAGGGAACGAGGTGGGGATCGGCCTTGGAGCCAGCGTACTCTTTTGGCTTCATCGTGCTGTAGGGATCCTGAAGTAGAGAGGAGGGTCGGGTCAGTGATCTTCTGTGTAAGATCATCACTGGAGAATCAATAAAACTCATTACATATGTTATCCATTCATTAACCCACTCATAAATCATTTCCATTTCCAGAGCTTTTGCAAAACGATGACGTGGTCTCGTGCCCACTCAGGGTCGGGCTGTTTTGACACATATTGCTGTTGTCTGGAAATAAACTGAGAGCAAAAGAAAGTGTTTAACGCTGGTGAACTTGAACAGTGACGGGGCTGAGTCTGCTCCGGTCGTTGAGAATCTTTAGTCAATAAGGGCAAGCGCTGAAAAAAGGTCAGAAAATCCTTTATGACCCTGAATGTGATGCACTTGATTGATAAGTGATCCCTATGTGGTGACATTTACTCATTAAACTACAGTACAAGGGGAATCACTCAATGTGCCAACGCGGTTTTAACTTTTAGTGGATCAATTCAATTCTAAACTGATCTCAGTGACTTCCCTTTGCAGATTACAAGACAGACACAATTCACAGTGATCAAATTAAAATGTAATCTTTGACAGCAGCAGAGTTGTCGTACCGTTCCCTCCTTCGTGGCCTTCATAATGATCTTCTCCAGTCCTGTGGCTTGCTCCTCATCAGTAGGAATCCCTGATGAGGGACCAAATAATGTTAGTTAAATAACTCCAACATACCACCACAAAGCAAATACAGAACTTGTTAAAGGAGGTATGGCAGTTATTATTTTATCTAATAAATATGGCAATACTTCAATATTACCATCTACTGACTTTCAGTGGAATCGTATCACGAGATTTTTTTTATGAAACGCATAACAATGGAATACAGTTCAATGCAGTGAACATCAACTTCAAAATACACAGTCTTTCTGGGTAACTATGGAATTACTAAGAGGGTGAGAATAAAGCATTAACAAATATTTTTATTAATACTATTTCAGCCATATCGTCCAGCCCTGCCAGCACCAAGAGGATAACAGACCTCGCAAGAATCTATCTGTCATAACTGAGCAACTGAAATAATCACATATTCTTGACGAACACATGAAGCTTAGTCGACGACTGTTTTGACAACAGACAGAGAGATGAACCATTTTAAATATGTTACAGTCCTTTGTATTTTTAATGTGTGCCGAATTGAAGAAAGTTTTAGCCTAATTCTATTGTGGAAAATGTCTTCATGTTCTACGAGCTATACAGTTAAGACGATACACGATATCTAATTAAATTGCCAGATTTCTAAACGAAGTCTGGCCTGATTTTCTGTGTTGTGAAGGACGTTATCACAGGATCTCTTCCGCCGTCAGTAGCGTTATCTGTCCTTGCTACGGATAAACCCTTATTTAAATCATATTTAATCGGTCTTTATGGATTTGTGAGTCGGCGTTGGCTTCGTCCTCACCTCCAGCCGCCATGCCGCGGGTCAGAGCCGGGACCGGGGCAGCCCGGCAGGTTGTTGTGGCTCTGAGAGCTGAGCGGAGAAGTAACCTTGCAGCCATTTCTCCTTCTTTGACGTTTAGTCGCTAGTCGCAGGGCTATGACGTAGTGGGTGGCCCAATTCGTCACACGGTTTTGACGTAAAGGCCGCTTCCAATTTGTTTTAATTTTCACAGATAATTTGATTAAAAACGGTTTATTAAATCCTTTTTCATTTTTTTTCACGAATTCCGAATTCTTCTCCAGTGGCAAAGGAAGGATTCAGATCCTTTACTTAGATAACAGTATGAATACGTATACTAATACTAAGTAAAACCTCTGCATTGAAATTTTTACTTAAATAAAAAAATATGTAAGTATAATAAGGAAAAATGTACTTTTTTAGTAAAGTAATTTTTTATTGTAGACTAATAAATTCCATGAAAAGATAAATAACACACTCAGTGTATTTTCTTATTACTAATAAAATAGATACTGTAATTACTATCTGATATTTTTATCAAGCAATAATGGATTTAGTAATGTTTGATATTGAGACAAGGATTTAATTTAATTCTCCCATTAGTCTACACACACTTACACTACTAGACTTGAAGAATGACAGTATTTATTGTGATTTTCACAACAGTGATGAGAGATTTCGACATTTGACCAGCCTTTAATATGACAAAGACATGACAAACAAGTGTATGTAAGAGAAATATTTAGTTATCTTGATCCGTTTCCTGTCTGTTATCTCAGGTTGTTTTTTTCCAGTTTTATAAAAATGAACATGAAGAGAGTGATGGAAGCTAGAGAAGCTCGACGTAATTGGCGGGGAACATGCCGTCGCATCCGTCAGGCCCGTAACCTCTCCACCAACCCTCATCCACCATCTCTATGCCGGTTATGATGTCGTCAGGGTCGAAGGTGATCTCAGTGTCGTCCACTGTGGAGGACAGGTGACGGTGAGAAGAGCAACATCAACATATACAGCAACGTACGTGTGTGTGTGTGTGTGTGTGTACACACCAGCCTGGTAGTCATACAGAGCTCTGGCACAGATGTTCTCTCCACTGGCCTTCACATCTCCAGCCTAATATTTAAAAGAAATCATTTTTAAAAAACAGTTAATTTTGTCCTCATGAGCTCCTTTAAACTCGATCCTGCTTTCTGCCAATATTTAAAGGAACAGTTCAATACGCCTATTCTCATTCTTTCTGAGAGCAACATGTTCGGTTGGATCTCGTGTCTCGTGTGTGTTCAGTACAGAGCTGAAGACAGGATGCGGTTAGCCTAGCTTAGCATAAAGACTGGAAGCAGAGGGAAACAGCTAGCCTGGCTCTGTCCAAAGCTCAAAAATACACCTTCCAACACCTTCTAAAGTTCAGTGAACTAATAAACACCGTTATATCTTGTTTGTTTAATCCATACACAAACAGAAATGTAAAAATAACACGTTGTGGTTTTACAGGAAGTAACGTGGTATCAATCTGAACATGTAACTCTCATCAAGAAAGCATGACCGGAGAGTGGACTCACCGTGGGGCTGAGCTGGTAGACATTTTCATACAGGTCCTCCTCCGTATCAGCTGGATGTGACACCTTGTACAGACCATCTTGGGCTGGAGTTTGGATTGGGAGCGCGTTATTGACATTAATGGCTCAATGCATGACAAGTTAACTATAGTGATTAATGGTAAAATAATAATCCATGACAGCGGTGGAGGAAGTTTTCACATCCTTTACTTTAGTAAAAATACTAAAAAATACTCTACAACAAGCATTCAAAATGTTGCATAGGTACATAAGAATTATCAGGAAAATCTACTTAAAGTATTAAAAGTACTCAATGTTGCGAAAAGGCCCCTGTGACTGTTATACTATTATATCTGATATCATTAGAAGATTATTGGTTGAGGTGGAGCTCATTTTCATATAAGGCTGCAACTAATTACTATTCTCAATATGGATCAATCTGCTGGTTATTTTCTTGCTCATTCCAATTACTGTTTGGTTTGCAAAGTAAGAAAATAGTGAGAAATGCAGACACAATTACCAATAGCTCAAAGTGACACCTTCAAATGTTTTGCTTTGTCCAAATCTCAAAATTATTCAGTTTACTGTAATTTAAGACGATGAAAAGCAAAATAAGCTGAAATAATCAAATGTTTGGCATTAAAAATTACTTAAACGATTAATCAGTTATCAAAACAGACAAAGATAAGATTTTTTGATAATCAACTAACTGTTTGATCTCAAATTTGATATGCTGTTGGGTAGTTGCATCATATTTTATAAACTCTTCATATGTTTTATATGTAAAATCTTAATTTGTAAAGTAACAAGTGACTGCGGCCATCAGATAAATATAATGAAGTTAAAAAGTGTCATGAAATGGAAATACTTAACTGAAGCAAAGATACCTCAAATTCCACCACTGCTCCAGATGTTCTTTTGGTTGTAAGAACTTGTTTTTATCATATAAATACTCAAATACACTGAGTTCATTGATTCTGCTGACTAACAGAGGGCATCATACCTTCATCTGCATCGTCATCAAACTCATCTGACCACTCCTCCTCTTCTGTGTAAGCAGCGTCTGTGTGGATCAATAACAGAAAGAGAGACATGTCTTATACAGAACATACTAGTGTGGTGAGAATCTTTCTCGATTCAATAAAAACAAAAGGGAAACACAAGTTTCAGGCTCCTACAGTTCACTCGTGTCTGCAGTAACTGGTTTTGATTTCACTAAGAGAAAAAAGTAAAGTAAATGTCACGCATTGAAAATGTTACTTAAGCAAAAGTACTCAGTGCAGAGAAATGGACCCTTCATTATGGATTAATCTACTGGTTATTTTCTTGATCAATCCATTTATTCTATATTAAAGTCACTATTAAACAGAGCTCAGAGTGGCACCAAATTGTCACATTTGAGAAGCTGAAACCACGAAATGTTTCAGGTATTTCTGCATGAGAAATTACGAAAAATCTAAACAGTTGAAGTAAGTAACTGGAGTAACAAGGACAATATTTCCCTCTGAACTGTAGTGGAGTAGAAATAGAAGTGTCATGAAATGGAAATCTGTTGTACAGCTGAGGTCAACACCATGAATGTCTTCCAGGAGTAGCTGTCTGAAAATACGGTCTTTTATCCTCATATTTAAACGATATAACGTCTCCCCCTCCTCTCTATGATGGCCGGCTTTTCACTCCACCTTCCCGTGCGGCCGCTCAGGACAACACTTTAGATTTCCAACGTGGTCAAACACCACGTCGTATAAACTAGTTCTTTTCAAACATTGTTTTCTACAAGCTTCATAATGTCAGTTAGTCGGCTTGTTTGCTCGTGCTGGAGTTTGGTGCTCAGCTTTGCTGGCGTTAGTCTCTGTGTGATGGTGTATAAAGTTTTAACAAAATACTCTACTTTCATCTTGCAAAGCTAATTATTAAATACAAGATGCACCCGAACTCTTGCCTTCTTTGAAGATGAGCTACAAAATAACTCCAAGGTGCTGCACTGTCCTTTTTCATTCCATCAACACAACTTTATTAACGACATTTTGTCATTTGACGAATTGCTTTTTGCTCCAGCCCATAATATATACTGTACTTGGTGGTCCATGATACCTGAGGAACTAACTGACATCTACACTAAATCACCCGACCACCCAACAGGATTGGTTATATTGTCATGTTTATTATGTGTGTCTGACCTGCAGCTTGGACAGGTGTAGCACGTGAGTCATACGGCACAGGTGTGACAGGTGGGACAGATGAGACAGGTGAGACAGGTGAGAGAGGTGTGACAGGAGACCGGGGGGTCATGGAAAAGGCCGGGACCACAGCTGGAGCAGGTGGATGCCGAGGCTGCACCGGGGTTTCTGTCTCAACGGATTTCTGAGATAGAAACCGATTCTGCAGCTTTCCTGAGAGACAGAGCGTGAAAACATGAATATAATGAATCACTTCATGTTTTTATTGAGAGTGTTATTTACGCTGGATTTGTGTTGTTTACCGGGTCTGGACGCAACAGGAGACGGTCTGTCATTGGCCTCGAAGCTCTGCTCCCTCTGCTTGAATATGTCTCTGGGATTAAAGGATCTCTGGGAAATCAGTGATTTGGCCTCCTGTGAATGACAGCGAGAGCTTAAAGGGGTATTAATCAATCAATCAATCATCAATTTAGTATTGCACTTCCATTAAGTAGGGGGACATACAAGAGACAGGTTTAAAATTGAAGCAGCAGAGGCATGTCTGCCTACTTTTTGGACATTTAGTCCCTGGTATGGGTCAAGCTCAAACATGCGGGATCCTACATTTCCCATAATGCAACTCTACTGCTTCTTTCATCAGACCCTTCCTGTCCACTAAATGCTCTCGTCTTTCAAACTCCATGTGTTCAGTAAAAAAAAAAAAACATCTAAGGTACAAGCCTGCAGACATAAAAACTGAAGGAGACTACGACTCCCAGGGTGCATTTCAGTAAGAAACATCCAATCACAGAGCTTCAAATTCTGTTATGTGCGCCACTGACAGTGAACTACAGCAAACAATTACACTGTTAAGAAATCTGATTCTGGGCAATTTTGGATTAATCGCCATAGTAACGGTTGCTGAGGCTCATGGGTATTGTAGTATTTGGAGCCGTCCACCAAACTGACAGGAAACATTCTCAGAAACAAAGTTGTCATAATTAAAACTGGTGGTCAGAACATAAACCTGTCTGATCATTTCATTATTCAGGAGAGTCACACTTTGTAACTCTACATGTTATTATAAAGATATTAACATAATTCATTATGATAATATATTAGATAACTTACATGTAAATGTGCAGTTCATCAGTCATACTCACATTAGCTTTCTGCACTGATGCAGCAAAGTTGATTCCCGTCTTCTTGCTTTGGTTTTCCTGCTGGTTCTAAAACAGACATGTGATGTTATCTGTAGATAGTAAACAGTCTCAAACAGGATCATTCTGATTTATTACAACCTGGGTCTTATCTTTTGCAGATTTGGCCATCATCTCTGTACATGCTATTTAATTTTAAGCCTTAGAACAACAACTTTGTTCTGAACGAGCGTAACCCGCTGAGATGGAGATGATTATTCATGCTTCATCCCATCTATACGACTGCAACTCCCTCTTCACCCGTCTTAGCAAAACATCCCAGGACCCCGTTTCCCAACAGCGAGTGATTTATAATTCATGTTCCTGGGTGCAAGTCAGTGTAAGAAAGTAAACTCTGATTTAGCTGCTGCTGGAGGCAGGCGTTACTCTGAAACTTAACCTAAACTGGAGCAGAGATGGTTCCTATAAAAGTAACATGCAGTTCATCTATTGTGAATGTCATCGCTGTATTAACAACAACATACGCATGAACAGAAAGAAAAGAGAAGATACTGAAACTTAAAATATTCCATCGGGAACGTTTCGACCAGAAGAGATGAAGATATAAAAGAAAAAAACGGAGAGGTCTTCAAAGAGGTCTCATGATCTCTTCACACTGACTTCCCATCAGATACAGGGTCCAATTCAAGTTTACCTGCAGGGACATATGATGGACAAAAATAAGACCCCAGTTGTTGTTTCGTTTTCTGATAAATCATCACCTGTCGCTGCTGCTCCCTCTCTCTTTCCTCTCCTTCCCTTTGCTTCTGATAAATCCTGCCATATACGCAAAACACAAAAAAAGCACAATAATCAATGGCAGAGTTTCTGCCGTTCTTTGGTTATGTGTGTGTTCTTGTTGCATTTGACTTACTTGTCCTGCTCAATCTGCCGAGCTCTCTCCTTTGCTTTCATCTCCCTCTCCTTCGTCTGCTTCTCCTCCATCTCCCTCCTCTCCCTCTCCAACATCTGTCTCTCCAGCTCCGCTCGTTTGCTCTCCTCCCGTTGACGGACTTCTTCATCCCTCTGAAGAACAGAGTTGCATTATTATTGAATTGAATAAAACTACCGATATTCTGGTTGCATTGCCGGAGGTCACATGTGTGATAAATGTGAAGAGAAACCTGAGCTTGGTCCCAGAAGTCGTCCTTGTTGGTTTGTTGAATTTCCGCCACAGCATTGATCTTGCGATACACAGAACCCTGTTATATCAGAGAATAAACTGATTTAGTTTCTGGTCTAATAGGTCTGCTGCTACATGTGACATTGGGCAACCCCGTCTCCCAGAAGTTACGTTTATGGACTGTTAATTATTTGTGCTAAATACATTTTGAAGGAAACGTAGTTGGCAGCGAAATCATAGGGATGGCAAACACACAAAGCTCAGGACTTTAAAAGATGGTTCAGTTAAATGTTAATAAAGTAAACACATGCTTCGAGTTACTGTTGACTTTTTCAATGTTTAACCATCATCTTTCCTGAATGAGTGCTTCGAGTGGTTAAAGGAGAACTCTCCAGTAAAGTAGTTCTCACCACAGGTCCTCTGGGTGCGTCTCTGTATTCTTGTGTTTGTTTGTGGAAACTAAAGTTGCCTCCAGACGCTTTGGCCACTTTCTCCAAGATGGCCTCCGGTTCCACGTCTTCATCTCCCCGGGCATTTATAGTCACATGGGCTCCCTGTGGTCACACACACATCAGTGATGCTCAGTGCCATTACATACAAAGTCTCACACAGAGCTAAATTCACATAAGAGGATAATGCTATGAATGGGCATTTGTGGGAATTTTATTTCAATTGTTAACGAGAAACAAAGATAAGATTTTTTTTTAAAACACATGCAATGTGGAGAGGTGATTTGAAAAGCAGGGCATAAAATATTGTGTGGTTAATTGAAGGTTTTTAGCCATGCTAGCTGTAGTGCTAATTATCAAATGTTAGCATGCTAACACATTAAACTAAGATGGTGAACATGGTAAACATTATACCTGCTAAACATCATTCGTCATTATGAGCATGTTAGCATGCTGACTTTAGCATTTAGCTCAAAACATTGTTTTCAATCTCAGTCTAAGTGAAGATTTACATTACCTCTAAACAATATGAGAATTCAAAGGCAATTAAATGGTATTTCTGGAGGCAAAAACCCTAAATCTTGATTACATTATCTTTTAACATGTAATTTCCAACCACAGAGTCTCATTCACAGCTCAATTTCAGAACAGCAGCCAAAACGAACAAGAAACTACTCTTTCAGAAACATAAACAAGAGATTAACTTTCATTTTAACAGTGACAGAATATCACAGAGTCACACTCACCTTCAGGAAGCTGGCCATTGAGCTCACATGGTTGGCACACATTCCTTTTCGAGAGTCCTTCACACCTTCACCTGTCTGTTGTATGTGCACATGTATACAAACACACACGTAGACACACATAAACCCCCCAAAACTGATCCATGGATATCTGGATAGTATGTTCTTTTTGTATTTGTCTTGTATGTGTGTGTGTGTGTGTGTGTGTATTTGTTGTGTGTCTCACCCAGTTTATGAGAACATATTTGGGCAGACCAGAGTTGGGGTCCTGGACACGACAGAAAGCGTACATCACCTTCCCACTGTTGAGCTCCTCCACCATCTCCTCTAATCCCCCATCTACACACACACACACACAGAATCTAATTATTTTACATTTTTATTTTTCACAACCACACCATTTTCTAGTTTAATTACTGACCTTTTCGCCATTTTATCATGTTGTAAAAACACCTCAGATTTATCGTGACCCTTTGGAAGGGCCCAACCTCTAGATTGGGAACCACTGGAATAAACTAGCTAACTGTAGGCTATATAAAGTATTTAAACTAGCTGTATATAAAGTAGGCTAGTTCAAACAAGCTAACTGTATATAATGTAGTTTGAATTAGCTAACTGTATATTAAGCAGTTAAAACTACCTAATTGTATATAAAGTAGTTAAAACTAGCTAACTGTATATAAAGTAGTTAGTAACATAACGGAGGCTTGTTGTGTGTCTTTTTATATGTGAGACTTATCAGCACTGATCCTGAATGTGGCATGACTGTGACAATGAGATGCTGTAGTTGATAAAGGATCAGACTTTACACTGTTACACTACTGACAAAATCAGTGTGATAGTAATTAGTGCATAAAAGTGGTTACAATGTACAGATTTGAGTTAACAGCAAATTTGTAAATTCTGTGAGTAAAAGTTGTAAAAAACTAAAAGAGTAAACTTAAAAAATGAGTTAAAGTTGTCTTTTGATCAGATCTTACCTCCCTTTCCTGCCAGACGAATATCATTACTGTTCCCTTCATAAGTAAACAGCGCCCTGAAAACACACAAATGTGTAAACAAAAAACAGATATTAGGAGAGTACCATGATGTAGGGCCGTGATGATTACAGGTTTTAGTCAACAAGGAAGTGAAATTTGAAACTAAATCATAGATGATTACTGTCTGTAAGTAAGAGACGGCTCACCAGTTTGTATCCAACTTGCCGTCCACCACTTCTTTATAAGCGGCCATGAGAGCAGGGCCGTTCTTACTCAGACTCGCTGCCATTTTTTTCCAGGTTTCTTCATTCACAGTTCAAACGGGGCTGCCAGAAATCAAACGCCCACCGAGATCCAACAGCCTCGGGAGGTGTGGGAAAGTGCTGCTTTCTGACAGCTTCCTTGACGGATAAAGAAGTGAAAAAGTCTCACAGCAGAATCACTGCGAAGCTGATTTGTTATGATTTCCAGGGCAGATTTTCCTCCACTCCTGATGTGTCAAACCGGTCGGGGGAGAAAGATGAAAACCTGATCAACCACATTCTTAAAGAGGCTACTCACCTCGGACTGACACGGGACAATAGTGCATCTGACAGAGAAAATATACATTTATTCATATTATTTCTGGGTGTGTTCTCCTCCTGCTCGCCCTCAGTGAGAGTCAAGCAAAGCACTGAGACAACGAGCATATCAAATGAGGCTTGTGTGTGTGTGTGTGTGTGTGTGTGTGTGTGTGTGCGTGTGTGACCTGGATAAACAGGGTGTGATTATTTGTGATTGCTGTGCGCAGAGACGGAAGAGGAGCAAATGGAGCATCTACCACAGTACATAAAATGAACTGCAAGTATTTATGATTTATGCTTTATGGTGTTTACTCCCCGCTTCTAGTCTTTATGCTAAGCTAGGCTAATCAATGCACTACCAGAGACACCTTTCACATTGTCACATGGTTTTCACATTGTTATTTCATACATTGTTATTATAGAAATATCTATTATAGCCGCTTTAACTTTGGACAAAGCCAGGCTAACACTTCCCCCTGTTTCCAGTCTTTATGCTAAGCTAAGCTAACTCCCGGCTGTACCTTTATATTTACCGTACAGACATCAGTGGTATCAATCTTCAAATCTAACTCTCAGCAAGAAAGAAAATAAGCGTATTTCTCAAAATGACATACCATTGATACTGTAATGTTAGTAATTAAAGTAGATATGAGTATTGGAGAAACTGGACACCAGGCCTTTGCAACTGAATCACAGGAATGTCAGTGTGTACTCTAATGCTTTCCTGTTTTTGTTTTTCCTGGTTATAGACTTCTTTCATATCTGTGAAGAATGACATGAACATTCTGCCAAAACACTTTAAAGGGGGAAGTTGGTCCCCCCTTGGCAGCTATAACAGCTTCCACCCTTCTGGGAAGGCTTTCTACAAGATTCATCCAGAAGAGCATTTGTGAGGTCAGACACTGATGTTGGACGAGAGGGCCTGGCTCGCAATCTCCGTTCTGATTCATCCCAAATGTGTTCAATGGGGTTGAGGTCAGGGCTCTGTGCGGGCCGGTCAAGTTCTTCCACACCAAACTCATCCAACCGTGCCTTTATGGACCTTGCTTTGTGCACTGGGGCACAGTCATGTTGGAACAGAAAAGGGCCTTCCCAAA
This sequence comes from Maccullochella peelii, assembly GCA_002120245.1. Classification (NCBI taxonomy): domain Eukaryota; kingdom Metazoa; phylum Chordata; class Actinopteri; order Centrarchiformes; family Percichthyidae; genus Maccullochella; species Maccullochella peelii. Next base: position 76 of record LKNJ01007606.1, on the reverse strand, counting down.
ACTGTTCCCACAATGTTGGAAGCATAGAATTTTCCAAAATGACTTGGTAAGATGAAGCTTTAAGATTTCCCTTCAC
>LKNJ01007605.1:0-12153 GCA_002120245.1 Maccullochella peelii | reverse complement strand
GACTTGACCTTAGCATTTTAGCATTGCATATATAAAATATCCCACACGACACTGGCGTAAAGTCCACACTAAAATCACTAAAATCATGTTTTCACTTCCTGTGGCCAATAACATTACCGTGTTGTCTCTTGTGCCCAATTGTCTTTGAACTCTTTGCTACGCAATAGCGAAGAGGCTAACGGCTAAAAATAGCTAACGTTAATCACCAAATAACAACAAAAAGGTACGTAAACTAGGACAAAGCATTATGACACTGTGATAACTATATATATATACTGTATATACAACCTAAATCTACAGCTAGAGCAAATCAACAACAGTAACATCGAGTGGTGAAATTGTCTACTACAAGACAGGGTAATATCACAGTACCCTGGACTCGAGGGTTGAACTTGGCAAGTTTAAACTCCCAAGAAGGTGAGTGTGAACTTGGTGTACTCCGTATTGAGAAAGGCCTCAGATCTCAGGACCAGGAACTTTATATCACATAAATGGAAAAAAATCACAGATTTTAAAACCAGCATGTCTCATCCCTCTGGGTGATTTAAAACAATTATTTGTGGACTTCTAGAGTTTGTTAGTGTGATTGTTTCTAATGCTTACTGTATGCAAGTACTTTTGTGTGACTGCTTATGCGCTCTGCTTGTTTCGTCTGCTGCACTCAGGTCTCTTGTGCAAAAGAGGTCTTCTCAATGAGATTACATTATTAAATATAGGTTATATATAAGAAACATTCTAATCCAAAATATATTGTGTTATAGACATGCTGATCATACTATTGGAATCATACACTACGTACTAAACACACCAATAAGAAGCAGCTTTTAGTCTCAAACCAACTCGTTTGAAGGCAGTGTAGAATTTACACTCTGACTGGTGTAATGGGCTGCAGGTGTCGAGTGTTAGCCTTGGGAGGCTGTAAATGAAAGTGTGTGAGTGTTCGCAGTACAAGAAAAGATTTGTTTTGCTAAGAGTGCTTAATGGCACCAGCTAGAGGAACACAAACAGTGCTGGTGGCACCTTGCCACGAGGGTGCTTCATATCGCTTGTGCTGGGATTTAGATGTGCTTCCTTCAAATTCAGATGAAGCATTCCAAACGGCACCAGGCAGAATAAGGAAAAGAAAAAAAAAGCTTCACCCTTGGGTAGAGATGCAAATTGCACTTTCGAAAGCTTATATTGTGCAGGCTCACTTGCTTCTTAACAGATTGCCCTTATATCCTTCATTTTCTTTATGGCAAAACAAAGCAGAGAGCGCGACACAAATACCACTTTAGCTGTGTGTGGAGCCATCGTCCTTACAGTGTGTTCTCTACTGGAATATATTACATTTAAAGAGGAGCCAATTGTAATGAGGGTGCTCAGGATGATTTCCAGCACTGAGAGAAATGTTTATGCATGACCGTTTCCCCTCCTCCCTCCACTCTCTCTGTCTGATACCACGGGAATTCTTTTTGGCATTATTCAATTTTACCCTTCACCTCTCATTAATGTATGGCACACGTAACGTATGGTACATTGAGGAATTCAAACCTCCAATTTGCAGTTGCACTGATGATTTCTCAATTGACATTTGGATGCACCTGCATAGAAAACACACAGAAATAAGCCTAATGATTATTAATGTGGTTGTGTGTGACAGACTCATCCCCAGACTGATATGGTTAAGTGTTGGACTGATGGGTTAGAAGAGGGGAAGCTAAGTCTCTCAGATGACTCAGTGGAGGAGAGTTTAGTGTGATCAAATTGAATTATGGAGGTATATTGGCTATCTCACCGTACAGCCCAGTCTCCCTTTTATCACTGCTACAAGTAATCAAATAATGAAGACTTTGTGAAGGTAAAAGTGCGCTGACACACAGGCAGATTGCTCGAGATGAAAACCCACTCAAAGTAGATCATAAGCTAAAACACACAGAAAATATCATTTCAGGTCTGTCAACCCAGCAAACCAAACACAAGACTTACTCTGTGAGTGTGTGAAGGTAAGTCAGTGAGAGTTAGATTAAATATTGGATTGTCAATAAGCCCGGCTGATAATAAAAATTATATATGAGAGAGTTAGTGACATTCACCTCTAATCTGATGGACTTAATGACCTTTGCTTAATCATATTGTATATTTATTATGGAATGTATCGATACTACAATACTGTTATCTGTTGGAAGTGATCCAATAAATAAGTGAATTTAAACTTTCCACTGCAACACATTTTCTCACTCACCTCTGGTGGTATCTTTACTTCATTAGGATTATTTTGGTTTATTTGACACTACATTACAGCCTCACACTACGTTCATGGTCTAAATGCTGTTTCAGAGACTTTCCACCCTGACGTGGATACATTTCTAGAGGAAACACTGAATACATGTAACTCTGATCTTCTGTTATGGCATGAAAGTATCTTTGTTTGAATACTGGAAGTATCACACTATTTTCTTTGAATGCTGACTATTTACAGCAAGGACGAAATCTTCAGTCAGACACTGGGGGGGCCAACAACACAATGATAACCTGGTCGGTTCACAGCGACACAGTTTAGTGACAAATCAACTTCAGAGTGAAACTCGGATCATCCTGAAAAACATCTGTAGTAACACACTGGCTTATATTTAACGTGTGCATCAGAATGGTGCGCTTCAAACAAACTGTGTTTTACTCGTGTGCACATGCAAGTGTTCAACTTGTATTGATCAGAGATCTGTGCATGACCTGTGGAGGATACAGAACGACCAAAGACTTTGACACATGCTCACAAGCTGTGCACAGCTGTTGCTGGTTGACATGAACACCAACATGAAGCAGGAGGAGGTCAGTGAGCACTACACAGTATTTGAGCTTTCTTTCACTTTTAAGAGGAATCAAGTACTATTTGTCACAGTTTACAAGGGAGAAAGGGTAGAAAAGATGTAGGTAGAGTGAACTGGCTACAGTATAAACGTTAGCCAGTGCTGTCACATGGAATCAGGGCTGGCCAGTGCCCGGTGGGCCAACGTGCCTTTTGGGCCAACACAACTGTCTTTTCTTCTTTCTTTTTTTTTGCCTGACTGGCGCATAAAACAGTTAGATTGGCAAATTGTTTTTTTTCTCTGTTTGTAACACAGGCCTTCTGTTCTAAATGTGTAGTCGCCAAGCCCAAGATCGGATAACCCTGATGATGACATCACCAGGGTTATTTTCTCAGACTGGACACAGCTCCTCTAGAGCCACAGAAGACGTTGTACAACTGTTTTCACAGTCTGAGTAGTGATGACTAAACTAATCGTCATATGTAACATTGGTGGAGTGCCCCTTTAGGTCGCCAACTACACTTTCGTTTGAATTGACAGTAATGTGGGTAAACCAGGATGAGGATGATGAGTCAGGATGTTTCTGGTCAATTACAAGTATCGGGGGGGACAAATTTCCATATTTCATATATTGTTTTAGGCCTCTAAACAAGAGGAAGAGATTAAACAATCTGAGATGTAATAATTGGTTGAAGTGGTTGCAACCTGTATTGAGGGGTCATAGGATATAGAAGGTAACGAGACAAAAGGGGAACCATCGGTCTAACCCGCTTGTACAAACAGACATGCAAAGATGATGGCAAACCAGCCAAAGGGTAAAACAAATCAAATATATACAAATGTATATATATAGTATATATAGTATAGTATATACTGTATGTATATGAGATAAAATGACTGTCACACTGGTCCTGAGGGTAATCAGCTTCGTAAAATATAATTTGGGTTGATTGTGTTAAAGTGTTTTTGGCAGACGTGCCTTAAAAATAACATCACTGTTGGACACATGGAGGTGCCATTGCTGCAAATGTCCTCACCATCGATGATAATTGATTCAAACTGCTTATTTGCTAAAATATGGGTTGTTGTACTGGGGATTTATGTTGTATTACACTTGCTCTCATACATGAATACTGATCATGTTAAAGTGACAGTTTTGGTAGTGTGGAATAAGCCTCAGGTCACAGAGAGGATTGATTATTTTAGTGCAGGACTTGCTGTGATTGCAGTGTTGAGTGAAGCTTATGAAGGTCAGTGGCCCCGTCTAGCCTCCATCACTGCCTAATGGCTCCTCTGTAGGCCCTGCTGCTCTGCCTCTGGATCCTACAGCAGCTCCATACTGTAAGCACATGGCTTTCAATAAGCAGAACAAGCATGGTTACTGGCTGTTCAGGCCACAGAAAGTAACACTGAGGAAAATTCAGCAGATGGAGGTAACACAATCAATACTGCTGCAAACAGCTTGAAAAATGTATTTTATCTTATTTTATCTATTCATGTATTCATTATACACAATTGGAACATTCATGTGTGTCGCTGCTCTACCATAAAAAGAAAAAAAATACCTCAGAAAAAAAAAACATGGACATTCTAAAAGATTGCTTTTGTCCAATGTTATGTCCTGTTCATATTTAGCAACAATAGTTAGTGATGATGTCAGTTCAGCACAAGTCTGTGTTGTACATGGAATTTCACTTTACAGGATAATTATATTACAGTTTTTCTCTTGATTTTATGGCTTGCTCTGGTCTCTAAAAAGCATCTGTTTTAGTCTCTAATCTTGCAATCTGCTAATCATTTTGGTGATTTCAGTCAGCTGAGAAGAGAAATGTATCTCATCCTCATCCTGGTTTACCCACATTACTGTCAATTCAAACGAAAGTGTAGTTGGCGACCTAAAGGGGCACTCCACCAATGTTACTTATGAAGTTTAGTTTAGTCATCAAGTAGAAACAGTTGTATAATGTCGTCTGTGGCTTTAAAGGAGCTGTGTCCACTCTGAGAAAATAACCCTAGTGATGTCATCATCAGGGTTGTTCGGCGAACTCAAACAATTCCTGGTTCAAGTTTGACATTCGGTTGTGTTCACAGTTTTTCTGGATTTTAACTGACATTTCAGGTGCACTCACAGTTTGACCTCCAAAGTGAGTGGAGTGAGTGTTTTAGATAATCTAGAGAAACTGTTGACAGGGCCACACTAACCTGCTAGGGAGGCCCTGGGCAAAAAATGAGCTGTGGGCCCCCATCCCACCACCCCAACATTAATTAAAATGCAAGACCTTCCTTAAAGTCATAATAATTTCAGTTGAAACAAACAAATTTGCAATTAATCATATAACCACAAATTACCACACAGTGAACATGAGGCTTTTGAGGCCCCTGATGACCTTTGACCGCTTTGTTGATTGTTTGACTGCTTGCTTGAACTTTGTTGCTGTCATATTCCCAGATTTCAGCTATTACTTTGGTGAGTACAGTCATAACTGAAACTGTTAAATGATGGGAAAATAAAACCCATACAAAAAGTTGTAATAAATTGAAATTATCCCTTAAAAAGGGAATAAGAGTCTCCAAATAACTTCAAACCACAAGCTAAAACATGCAATACCACATGTTGGTGCAAGTTGGTGTCCACATTGAAAACTGTCCAATGTTTCCAAGTCTAAAGACCTTTACACACCGGGGACGTAACGAATAAACAACACAAAAATGTGAAATATTCGTCTGCAAATATTTACTACACATTACTACATCCAAAAGTAAACTAATCTACTCACTCCTGTATCCGGCAGTGCTGCTCCACACGTTGTCCTTGAGTTCATTGTCTTGTTGTCTAATTGTTGTGTCCTTTGTCATATAATACAGGCTGATGAGAAACACAGTCAACAGGTCCGGAGTTGTGATGGTGACGTCTGTTCCGTACAGCGTGATTGGTTGACGCCTTTATTTGCCGTGCGAAAGCTCAGAAAAATCGTCCTTATTCCAAAAAAAAAATTACGTCCCTTTTTCGCTGTGTAATATTCGCTTTCAGTGTGAAAGTACTCATGATAAAAACAACAATTCAAAAAAATATATTGTTGTAATTAAACAATATATAATTGTAATTAATCACAGGAAAAAAAAATGCCTTTAGACTTGTATATGACAGAGCTACAGTACAGAGTGGGTAGTCAGACACTGTCCTTGGCTCTTGTTGTAATTACCTTACATAAGATCATTATTTGTTGTCAAAATCTGTCAAACCCCCGGATGCCAGGGACAGTTACATCATATCCTTTCAATTCATTCAATTTACTTTGGCTACTGTAGAATAGCTCCTGCAAAAGCCTGTCTGCACACTGTCACCAGGCTCCACATGGCTTACAATGACTGCCGAGGTCTGCTCTGATATCACAGGAGACCCAGGGAGCCTCAGCAGGATCCTGCAGGCTCAATGATCAGCACACCTGGAGCTCACCTGTCACATGGCTCTGTGTGTGTGTGTGTGTGTGTAGTGTGTGTAGTGTGACTTACTAAAGAGAACTTAAGAGTCAGGATTTTACTTAGTAAAACAAATAAGTGAATACGTTTTTTGCATTACATTTGATTACATAATCAACGTATGCTTAGAAACGTTCAATATGAACATTTTGCGCTGACAGTGAACTGTAAATGTTGATAAAAAAAACAAAATGTAGTGTAGGGAGACGGTTGCAAAGTTATACTAGAACAAGATGGGTGCAAATGTTGAACCCTCCCACTATCCAGTCATTTAGAGCATTTTCCCACCTATAGTTGGTTTGCTCTGGCCCGAATCAGTTTGTAAACGTACCACACTAACCAGGCAAACGCCCAGGGTTCATTTTAACTGAACCAAACAGGTTAGGTGTGAAAAGCCCCTTAGGCTGCTTTCAGACAGAATCAGGCGTTGCGGCGATTAAACGTAGGGTTGCGGTGGTGTGGGAGTGTCACATACTAACCAGCAGTCCCAGCTTGAAGACCCATACAACACCAAACAACTGCACAGCAATTACCGTCTTTGTACTCCCTCGTGGTTGAACAGCTGATGTACAGTCATCACGGCAGCGATCGATCAGTCTCTCTTCCATCTTCACAGTTGCTCTGTAAACAGTGGAATATTAAATTAAACAGCTTCTGGTCTGATCGCCGTGATTGGTCACCGCAGCGTGACGTCAGGTTGCCTTTCTCCAAAAGTTGATTCTGTTTTAACTTTTTGCCGCAGGCCGCTGTGTTTTTTTTCCAACACCCCCTGCGGCCCGCACCGCCGCAGCCTGAACACAGTACAGCCATTCAAATTAATGGAAAAATCTGCTTTTTCGCCCTGCAGCGCCCAATTCTATCTGAATGTAGCCTTTGAGCTGTGGTTTGTGGGGGCTGGGACCCTCCAAGGGATTGCCAGAGAAACCTGAGGGCTTAATTAGGGATGAGCCGATCCTAAGTATCAGTATTGGGGCCGATCCGGGCATATTTTAATCAATCGGTATTGGTTAAAATAAAGCCAATCATAATCCGATCCTGTCTTCACTGTACTGCTGTGTTTTGTCCACCTCAGCCTGCTAGTGTTACAGCGTGCTGCTCTCCTTTATGACAGTTCTACACTGCGAGAATTTCACTGCATATGCCAGTGAAAATTAGTGTGTGAATGCAAAAAATTATTTGCTCGCACTGATGAGTGACTTCTAAAACCCAGGTTGGCAAAATACATGGATTCACTGAGTAACAAATCTATTATCTTTCCCCTCTTATTAGCAAAGAACAGTGTACATTCAGCTAGCAGCTAACCATCACTTTCACCGTTTAAAATGACAAACGTCCCTGGCGGCAGATCAGATCAGCTGTCGCTAATTGACTGGTTAAAGTGCTGTCTGCAGCCGGTGTCTGTACTCTGCCTAAGACTGTTTATGAGGTAAAAGAAGCATCACTCAGTAGTGTTTTTGTAGTCCCAACTCCCAGTTAAACGTTCATTCATATCATATCAGTAAGTTAAGCTTATAAACGTCATCATTTTGAACCATGCAGGACCAGTATTGTGAAAAATAAGGTGGGCCGAATTTAGAAGGCTTCAGTTGTTATTTCAGTATGTCAGATACATATCTAATCAACATTTAAATAAATATAAGTATTGGATCAGACTCTGTATCGACAGATACCCAATATTGAAGGACTCGGATCAGGACCAGATCCAGAAAAACTTGATTGGGACATACATAATAATAATAATAATCCTAAAAAGAGGAGTTAAGAGAATATTGTGAAACTTTGCTTCCCTCAATCACACTAATAAAACATTCTTAGAAGGTAACGTCACTCTTGTGATTAGAGACCGCTCACGAGCCAAAAGTTTGAAAACCAGTGATTTAGAACATGATCACATTGGCCATCGATTCATTGTCACAAGGCCACGTGATTACAGTGTTACAGACAAGCTGGGTCTTTACCACTCAGACTGAAAATGTTGGATTATGCTCTCTCCGGTTCTAGTATGAGTTATCGTCCATATTGCCCGAACCCCAGTTTGTATCTGTCTCTACACTGAGGGGCAATGAAAACAGCATGGAGATGAACTAAAAATACACCAATTGGTAGAAAAAACAATCACCGTGCATCAGGTGAAATATTTGAGGTTCACCTGCATGTCAGAGACAGAGAGAGAGAGGGCTGATGATGGGCCCCAGGAGATAGCAGACAGCTTGCAGCTCTATGTTTCTCCTCATCTTCATAATCATAAGGCGCTCTGGGTACTGCAGCTGTGCCAATATTGTACGAATGGGCCCCACATTAGTGTGTGAGGGTAGCGGTCGGGCGAGGTGGGTGGTGTGATTATATTACTCTATAAGCCTCGGAGCTCGGGCTTCTCTGCCTGTCACAGACTGGAAAGGAGAGTGGAGGGACCTTTGAAAACAGGAGGCTTGAGAATTACGGAAATTGGATCAAATTTTGAAAAATGTCTCTAAATTTGAACGCCCCTCACCCCCCCTCACTTTTCCTTCACTACCCCCGACAGCTCAGTATTCAGCTCCACTGGTAAACAACCTAATAAAAAAAGAGACAGTAGGAATATGAAATGCTGTGGCCCTCTGCACACACACTTGCAAGCACATGTCCACACACTGACGCATATACATCACCAAATACTGTACACTCTGAAAATAAGTGATGGAGGCTGGGTATTCTGTGTTTTCAGGTGCATTTCTTCAGGTTTCTTGATGAGATAAGCTAGGTGGAAGAAATGTATGCTTCTTTTCGTGTAATCTGTCTTTTGATATCACTCTAGTTGGACATGCATAGCAGAACAATCATGCCCTTAAGAATAAGCCTGGATTTATTCTATATTTTTGATTGTTGTCATACCTCATGAAAACACCCAAACCAACAACGTGTTAGTCCGTCTCTCAGTACTATCTGACTCGCCTGTGGTTCTCAGCTCCAAGCCCATTGGTTCCTATTGAAGACATTAATCTTTGAAAACGGCTTACAAATATATGGTTTCACTTTTTTTTTTAAAAGGCTCAGTAATTTCCTAAAACAGCTGGACACTATTTCCAAAAGTGACCCATACAGGAAGAAATATTTCATTTGTTGGGGACTGTTTTCAGAGGCGGATTAATACATTTTTGAGTGCAGTGGTTCCCAACCCCTAAATTGGTCCCAAAAATTCTAAGGAGTTACCAGATGATTAAAGGAAGTCTGGTTCCAGGCCATGTCTTATTTTTTTAAACGGTTAGAAAAACAAGTGGGCCAATCAGAGCTTTAAGAAGGGGAATCCTTCTCCTCACCTACAAAGCCCTTAATGGTCAGGCGCCATTATATCTTAAAGAGCTCATAGTTCCCTTTTACCCCAGTAGAGCACTGCACTCCCAGAATGTCACAAAGCAGGTTACGCGGCGTAGGGGAAGGACCCAAATGCAGACAGCAGAGGCTCAAGGCTGATTAGAAGGTTTTAATGAAGTCTTACTTGTGGCACAGGCAGGTAGGCAGGCAGACAAGTAAGCAAAACAATAAGTAAGTCCAAATGCAGGAAACAGTCACCATGGAACACAGATCACTGAACACAGGATACAAGACATGCTGAACACGGGATACATGACGATGAACCAACAGAGAACAAAGGCAAAGAACAGGCATAAATAGGGAAAGACTAACGAGGGGAATTAGGCACAGGTGAGCACTGGGGGACAGGTGAATACAATCAAGGGCAATGACACTCAAGACCGAGACATGAGGGCAGGAGCACAGTGGAAACAGGAGACATGACTTCAAAGTAAAACAGGAACTAAACACAGACATTAACACGACTAGACAAGGTCCATGGAACATGACAGAACCCCCTCTTCAAGGGACGGATCCCAGACGTCCCAACTGAAGGGCCAGGAACACCACCCAGGGTGGACGGAGGGGGCCCAGAGGAGGGACCCAGGGGCGGCACAGGAAGCCTCAGGCGGACAGTCAGGGAACTGAAACACGGGGGCGACGCTGGAGACCTCAAGTGGACGACCCGGGAACTGAAACACGGGGGCGACGCAGGACACCTCAGGCGGACGGCCCGGAGAACCCCCAAACCTGCGGAGCCGCTCCGGAGGACGGGCAGGAGGCCGGCAGCGCGGAAGGATCTCTGGAGGGCGGCGGCGAAGACGGATCTCTGGAGGGCGGCGGCGAAGACGGATCTCTGGAGGGCGGCGGCGAAGACGGATCTCTGGAGGCTGGCAGCGAAGATGGATCTCTGGAGTTAGCTGCAACTGCAGCTTGGGAGACACTGGAGGTGGTGGCAGCTGGACGGGACCAGGAGACTGCGGCGGCTGGACGGGACCAGGAGATGGCAGCCCAACGGGGACTGGAACTGGCTGCGGTGCAGCAGGGACTGGAGACTGCTGTTGCTGCTCAGGAGGCACCGGAGGAGACTGCTGATGCTTCGCAGACATAGGGACTGAAGGTGGCAGCTCGGCGGACACTGGAGGTGGAGGCTGCTACACTGCAGCAGCTGGGCGGAACCAGGAGACAAAGCAGGCACAGGGGATGGCTGTGGACCCGCAGGAGCGGGAGATAACTGCGGCTCAGGAACTGATGGTCTCGCAGCTGGACACTGGTGACTGCTGTCGCAATGGGACAGGAGGCGAAGACAGAGGCGGAGGCTGCAGCAGCTGGGTGAAACCAGGAGACATAGCAGACACAGGGTAGTGCTGGAGCTTGGCGGGCACTGAAGAGCGCTGCTGCTGCAGTTTAACAGTCACTGGAGATGGCAGTGGCCGCAGGTCGGCAGACAACGGAGGCGAAGGCTGCAGCTGAGGAGACACTGGAGGTGAAGGCGGCTGCAGCGGGGGGAACACTGGAGAGTGCTGTGGCCCAGCAGGAACTGGAGAGTGCTGCAGCCCAGCAGGAACCAGACATGACTTCAAAATAAAACAGGAACTAAACACAGACATTAACACGAGTAGACAAGGTTCATGGAACATGACACAGAATGCAGGGTTCCTCGTGGTTCCTAGAGTCTCTAAAAGTAGAATGGGAGCCAGAGCCTTCAGCTATCAAGCTCCTCTTCTGTGGAACCAGCTCCTAGTTTGTGTACGGGAGGCAGACACCCTCCTCACATTTAAGAGTAGGCTTAAGACTTTCCTCTTTGATAGAGCTTATAGTAGGGCTGACTCAGGTGAGCCCTGAGCCACCCCTTAGTTATGCTGCTATAGGCCTAGACTGCCGGGGGACTTCCCATGATGCACTGAGCTCCTCTCCCTCTCTATCTGTACTCACTCTTATCCCATTAGATCTGTGGTTGCGGAGCCGCAGAGTCTGGACCTGTGGTCGCGGAGCTGCAGAGTCTGGATCTGTGGTTCTGCTCGGCAGCCGCTGCTACTATTGTTGTTATTGGTCTAATTGTTAGTATTACTATTATAATATTGCTATTAACAAAATTAAAACAAAAATTAGCAAAAATATTCCAGCATCTATACTGCTTGTCCTCAGAGGGTCGCTGGAGCCTATCCCAGCTGACATAGGGCTGACACATAGAGACAAACAAACATTCACACCTACGNTTTGCTTAATTTTGTAGTGAACACACCTTTGGGCTTACTAGAGATGAGTATAAATGGACCACAGGGGGGGGGCCTGTAGTTGGAGAAGATCAAAGGGACAGCCTGCCAGACCTGTTGGTCTAGCAGGGAATCAACATCTCCCAAGGTCCCCTTTTTTTTTTTTTACACCCCACTAAAGGTGTCGGTTGTGAGACACCCCAGACGAAGTGCTAGACAATCTGACTCCCTTCTGAGGCCAGCTGTTTCCTTAAGCTAAACAGATATTGACCAGACCTTGATGATCACCCCTCTGTTCACCGCAGCCAGTGGGGGTGTTCTGAGGCCATCCGGGACAT